>OMKI01013056.1:14353-26116 GCA_900302315.1 Phycis blennoides | reverse complement strand
CACACTGGATGGATAGAGGACCATGGACTCAGTGTGCACGTGCACAAACACACACACACACACACACACAGACGCACACCAACACACTCGTAGACATACACACTCAGAATCTCACAGGCGGTTATTTTGTTTTATCTCCCTTATAGCACCTGCTTCTGGCAATCTGCTTTCGCTCGTCTTAAATTAATGTTGTCACTGCCCTTCAGATTCTCAGGCCGCGCTGCGCTAATGAAAGGAGATGGTACAATTTGAACTGACCAGGTAACAGCCAAGAGTGCACAGCTGAGCACAGTGCTTGGTTCGGAGAGGGACGCATCGCGGCCCAGACACCAAAGACAAGTCAGCCGCTCCATCGCTGATATACCCATTACGCTACTCATTAATGCCTCCCAGGCCCTTTCCGTGTGTGTGTGTGTGTGTGTGTGTGTGTGTGTGTGTGTGTGTGTGTGTGTGTGTGTGTGTGTGTGTGTGTGTGTGTGTGTGTGTGTGTGTGTGTGTGTGTGTGTGCGCCCCACGCAGCCCTTGCCTGCGCGTGCATCTATCTGTTTTTGTTGGTTGAGCACTTATCGAATTGTTTATGACAGGCCTAATTGGGCTAATTGAAGGCATTAAGATGACCTGTCAGCCGTGTGTGTCCAGACTCCCCCGTCTGTCTGACAACTCCTGACACGTGAGCCGGCCCCGTAGCATCCGTCATGATGGTGCCTTCCCCAGCTGTAATGGGGACAATTGGGGCCACTCTAATTTGACATGGACAGCCTTGTGTGTGTCCCGTCTGTGTCCGTGTGTGTCTATGTATGTTTGTCGGGACTGCGTTTGCGCGGCTGCTTGTGGGTGTGTTTGTTAGCCAGTTTGTGTGCATGCTTGACTGTCTATGAGCCAGTTTATTTATAAGTATGTTTTGTCTGTGTGTGTGTGTGTGTGTGTGTGTGTGTGTGTGTGTGTGTGTGTGTGTGTGTGTGTGCTTGCAAACACACACAAGCTTGCGTGTGTTTGTAAGCGTGTGCGAGTGTGTGCACACGCATTTGGAACCCTGTGTGTGTTTGTAAGCCTGTGTGTGCCTGTCTTTGTTTTGCGAGTGTGTGTTGGTCGCTGTGTCGGGGAGCAGTATGCAGGCCTGTTGGCGAAGGCCTGGCTAGCAGAGTCCCCTTTGACTATCTGACAGAGTGTTGAGGCCTGTTTGAAGGGGAAAGTATAAAGGGGGCATTTGGAGTGTTTAGGGACATGAGAGAGGAGGCGCTCAGGGTGACGGCCTTCATTGAGCGAGTGACAGGAGAGGCGACTCCGGTGCACATGGACATCTGTAGGTCTTTGGGTGACAGAGGCTGATCACCCATTCTCTTCTCCCGGCGATGGTCTAACCCCATGACCTGGGAGAGTGCAGAGGACCAATTAGTGATGAGGGAGAGTTTAATAAGAAGAGGCTTTGGCCGCATCTACACGCTGCCAGTGTTATTAATGTGAATACATAGGCAGATGCGGCCCATATTCTAATGACTCATTTTTGCAGCTTTCATTTATGAAAATAACCATTAAGAAAAGCCATTGTTATTTTTGTCTTGTCAGGCCATCACTCTTCTGTGAACGCTTTTAAGCCCACAGAGTGGCAAGAATTTGAATTTAGTGATTTGCAGCTATTGATTTTGGTAATCACTCATAAGAAGGTGTGGCTGTGTGTGTTAGCTGTTGGCTGGGACGCCGTCCTGTCTTCAGGGGCTTAGTGAACTGTGCTGCTGCATTTCTCTCTCCCAGATACTGACCTCTTCCCTCCTCACCATCGGTGGCGGTGGTGGAGGTGGAGGTGGTGGAGGTGCTGGTGGTGGAGGTGGCATCGCGTGGGGGGGCTTTGCAGTGTCATCTCACTGGCGGATCACCGCTGTCAGGCAAGCAGATCCTTTTGTTTGTTGTTTTCTCCTCCAAAAGGGGGTTAAACTGTCAAGTTGACAACTTGCGAGACCATTAGTCTCTGGCCCCCACCGCTGCCTGGCCTCCTCGGCTCCCCCCACTCCCCCCACTCCCCTCCCCCCACCCGCCATCCACCTTCATCCCACAACGAGTGAAAATCAATACCAGATTGCCCGAGGACCACTGTTTGGTGTGGGCCTGACCCCTAGATGTCCCCCACTCTGCCTCTTTCATTACATGTAGCCCAGTATTTAACTTCTAGCCCTGATCCCTCGCCTAATTAGTTTCGCTGGGTCCCGTCACTGAGCTCTGAGCCCTTCAACTCTTCAACCCCCTCTCTCTCTCTCTCTCTCTCTCTCTCTCTCTCTCTCTCTCTCTCTCTGTGTTTCACCCTTTCTTTCAGTCATTTCCTGTCTTACCTATGGTCAGAAATGGATACTGTGTGTGTGGCCCAGTGAGGGGACTCTAGGCTGGAACTGATAAAAGAGCAAACCTAACACAGAAGCTCCTTGCTCCATTTTAAACAGGGATCATTGTTTTGTTTTCATAGCAAATTTTTTAAAACTACAATGAAATTAAATTTGCGCCCCAGATCATCAGTGAAAACACTTGGGATATCCTGTGTAGTGCAGTGCTAATGGCCACATGGTGAGTATTTCCTAATGCTTGGCTTGGTCTTGCTGCCTTAGTTTGGGAATAGAGACTGTGTACTACTAGTGTAGCATTAATATAATGCTTCCAAACCAGTGACACTTTTGTTTAAACTAATACTTTGTAAGATATATAGCGTGTCTGGAGTGTATGTGTATGAATTCACTCCCGTTATTAAGACCATGTGTCTCAATATAATGACATAAACATTTTGTCTCAGTGTCATTGCCGGTGACGGACGATAAACCTTAATCATTCAGACTGATTCCCCCAAGCCTGGTGTGTGTGTGCGTGTGTGCTGTGTTTGTATATGAATGTTGTGTTGGTGTATATATGTGTGGTGGGGGGGGGGGTCTTACCACCCACATATCCAGGTGCCGCCACTGGGTCGGGCAGGCAGTCGGCCTCTGACAAGAGCCTACGACATGTTGCCCCCCAATCCCACCCTTCCCCACTCCCTCCGGGGGGGCTAAAATTACCCTCAGGAATGTAAACAAACTGCAGAGTAAGCACAACACTTTCAGTGGCCCTGCGTCTTGGCCATCTTCAAATGTCCGGCCTCCCCTCAAAACATAGGGGGAAGTAATCAAGGTTGCATGCTTTAAAACCAAACCATTTTTCTCTTGCTCTTGCTCTCTGGCCACGACAGGCGTTATTTCTGAGCTGAAGGGCTGCTAATGGATAATACAAAAGATAATGATGATCCCAGCAGACAGCATGTTGTGGTCCAGCAAACGTCGTGTGAAGCATCCCCGTTCCTCTTCTTCTTCATCTTCACCTTCTTCTTTTATTCCCCCCCTACTTTATTTAGCTTTAACTTTTTATCGCTTTTCCCCTCAGTTTTGGTATTTTTGGGGTGTGACGTTTGAGGGCAGCGATTCATTAGGTGTGCGGTGTAGCTGTGAGCAGCAGGGTCTGGGTGCGGAGGTTCAGAGGTTGGGTGCTGACATGCTGATTTAGTGGTGGTAACGTGACTGCACTTCCAAAGGTGCTGACTTGGACGAATGCCAGACCCCCTTTCTCCAAGGGAGACATTAGAGGCTTGCTGGTTCTTGCGGGGGGGGGGCTTGGTTCCATGTGTAGATTCTCGGCACGGGGAGCACCAGACAACAAACATTCACACCTGCTTTTCCCATGACCTGGTATTGATTCAGCCTTCATTAATGGGAACACGTCACCCAGAATATTACTTATCCTTTAACCTTCTCTGACACGGGCGTTGAACCCCCACAGATTCATAATGGAACCCAATTTTCGGGGGGGGAGAAATATGAAATTCCGAGTAAATGTTTGATATTTAAAAAAAAAAAACCATTGCGCTCAAAATATACATAATTATTACAATTGTTGTTGGAGATGTCCTCTAGTTTCCCTTCCACCCATACACTCTCTCTCTCACACACACACACACACACACACACACACACACACACACACACACACACACACACACACAGATCACTGATGTTGGAATGTTGATGCTACGTGTGATTTGACTCTAGCTAGCAAAGTCACCGACAGTATAATGTCAAACTTTCTATCTTAACCAAGCGTGTGTGTGTGTGTGTGTCTGTCTGTCTGTCTCTGTGCCTGTGTCTGTGTGTGTAAGCTGGCATTTTTATCATCAATATGATTATGTCTAAAAGATCGCCAGCCAAGACAAGGTGCATATGTATGCATATCAAATGCACGTATCCTGTGACCTCACTTATAAACAAAACATCCACACACAAATGCACACACAAACGTCTCTTGCTGGGCATGTTGGGTAGCAGGCGGCCGGGCTGGCCCAGCAAGGCTTCACTGTGGTGGCTAGGGTTACCTTCCACACTGTTCTTGATTAAAACCATGGCTATATGGGGTATCGGCACAAATTGAAAACACATTAGCCAGCGGGGCTGAGGGCAGGATTAGGACAAGGGCTGCCGAGCAGCGCCAGCCAAGGCACAGCAGCAGACACAAAATGGCCGTCTCTTTTGCCTGTCATTGACTGGGTTTCCCCCAGAGAGGGATGGTAATTATCGGCCAGGGCTGCTGGGAGTTCACAATAACAGGTTAAAGGGCTGTGTATCCCCTTGACGCTGTGGCCCCCTCCCCCCCACCCCACACCGCCAGCCTCTACCTCCGAAGGGAACTTCCTGTCTCCAAGCTTGGCTTACAGACACGATGACTCATCAAAGGCTTGGGGGCTTTCTGGTCAGATCTCCAAATTAGCGCGATGGCTAGTATTTGTTTTTTGAGCCTAGCTAGCCCGTGGTTGAAAAGCGTGAAAGCCTTTGGGAGCCTTATTTTCTTCACTCATTTTTGCCCCGATATAATACCATAATTCATCAACTTTTTTCAAACCATTATTTCGACTGATTTCATCAGTAATGCATTTAGCCACATTACCCACTCATCACTGACCCTTGATATCAGTGCTTGGACAGCTGACACCATTTGTGGTGTATTTCATTACACACAACTTAAATGTTAGAGTCCAAGCATCAGGTCTTAATGAATACCTACTAAGTAGGCCGTAATTGAAGTGGTTAGTCCATTTTAGTGATGTAGAGGGCCATTACAGAGGTAAGGGCTGGAGGAATATCTGAGACAAGATCACTCTGGACTGTCTTACTGGGGCCATTTAACAGAATAAAATGAAGCACAGGAGCACATTCGTTCTCATGAAGGTGGAAATTAACATAATCACAAGCCAAGACATGGAAAACGTTTTCATACGAAAGCATTTGGGAGGGTCCAAATTTCAACTCTCTCCAAAAACCATCACATCATTATTCCACTATGCTGTTGTTCCTTGCAGCCCGTATTGTTCTAATCAATGTCCACAATGCAAGTTTGGACCAAGTTCTGAACACTTGACCGCCGAAGCCCGGACCAGACCACACCTTGTTTGGTTTTGCTCCACATCCAAAGCAGACCAGACTTTGTCAGAGCGCGTTGGACCGTGAAACCCTAGATCTAAGACGGGGGGCTGACACGCATTATACACACAGCACGTACACATGGGTCCCTCCGATAGCAGCGCTAATGTGGTGGGGGACATGCTCCGTTAAGGGACTTAACAAGTCCCAAACATTCATTAGGCCTCCCTCCATTTTAGCCTGGTGATATTGGAGGGGGGTGGGGTCGGTAGAGCTCTGATGTTGCTCATACCATTCCTAATAAAGACCAAATGGAGGTCGGGGTGGGATTTCTTCCTTGAGGGATTTTCTTTGCCTGCCTAAAAGAAAATCGAGAGAATTGCGTGTTGACCCCGGTTATCAATACAGATACTTAGGCCCAAATTGGGTGTTTTAAGATTGGGTGCGGTTGCTGATAAGATGAGTTGTATGTTGGTGTCAGGAGGATGGGGGCTGTTGGGTGGTACTGAGGTCAGCAGAGGTGATAATAGACCAATGGGAGATAGAGGCTCCAGGGGGGTTTAGAGGTGTCACACTCCTGTAGGCTGATAGGCTTGTGAGAGTGTCAGGGGAACGTTAGGATATTGGAAGTTAGCTTTTTGGAAAGAGAGATACTGTAAGTGTGCTGGGGCAGAAGGAGGCGGGAGCTGTTGAGCTGCAAAGCAGTGCAGCTTAGTCAAGTTCAGTTTATAAATCAGAACAACAACCACTGCATGCACTGGGATGTGGTTAGCATTTTAATAAGCATCAGAGGACATTGTAATCTCTGCCAAAATACAAAGAAAAACATGGATGCATCTGAATATAATTTCCCTGTGCTTGCACCCCAGTGGTTGTATGTAAATGACCTACCACCATATTTCAAACAAACAGCATTATTGTTTAGAATTTGCGTAGAAGATTCTGACTGCTATTTCCTCTCATTGTGTTTGGACCAAATGCTTGGAGCGCAAGGCTGTGCCTTGTATGGTTCATGATGATACTGGAATACATTTGTACACGGGGAAAAATGTGTCATGTCATGATATTAACAATGTAGCATTGGATATATTAACTTAAATTAACTCATCATCATGAATATTGTTCACAAATGACCCTGAAATATTGTGCTAAGTATTTAAGGCTCAAGTCTCACCCACCCCTATTAGAGTGACCACTTTCTCTTCTCTCAGTACATTGACATGAGATATTCAAAAACATCAAAGGTGGAGCCACACCAGTAGAGTCACTCCATGACGGGCCAGGTCAGGCCTGGGGTCAGGTCATGCCCTCAGAGTTTACAGAGGTTGCTATGGTTTCCAGTTAAAACATAGTAATCCACCTCTGATCCCCCACCCCCCTTCCCCTTCGTATCCGCATCTCAGGGCAGATAGGATGTAAATCACCTTTGTGGTGTGTCATACACATCTCGGGGCAGATGTAAATCACCTTTGTGGTGTGTCATACACTCCTCCAACTTGACCTGTGGCACTCCTCCAAACCACACACCGAAAACACACACACACACGGAACACAACCAACTGACTGCACCGTGTACCTGTTCCTGTGTACACACGGGCCACGCCCACCTGCCACACCCCCTCCTCCCACCTACAGTCAAAACAAGCTGGAGAGCCAGCTGTGTGAGAACACCTGTGTAACATCCTATTTCCACGCACACACCAGACCAACCCCATCCCTCCCACCTGTACGTGTAAAGAGCCCCAGTGGGACAGTTATGAGTACAGTCCTTAGTCCTCTGCTTATGATGATCTCCTGTTTACCTTTTAAAATACCTGAGACGCGGTTAAACGTCTGCAGAGCGGTTCAGTGCTAAGGGGAGAGGTGAGGTGTGCTAATATCCCTGTAGCTCTCGTGCTGTTAATGACGCTGTCTGGAGGTGGGACGGCTCCTCCGTTTAAACCTGTTATTTATGGATACTGGGTGTGGCGAACGTTAGCAGGCTTGTTTACCTCCGTACCACACCCCCAGAATCAGCTTTCCAGGCTGTGTCCGTGCAGCTAAACACTTGCAGAAGCTATGCTAGACAAGTGTAGCTATTCAGGGCAGTACGGCTGAGTCTTCAGGTAATGCCCGGTCTTACCACCGGTTCACACACATTTCTCCACACAGGTATCCAGTACCTAGTGCTATGGCCTTCATGTAAATGGTCCATCAGTCTACTGTCTGACCAAGGTCTGGCTGCACTGTCCAGACTTCATTCACTGCAGCCACCATGCAACCATTCTCTGTCTTGCGCTTCCATTTGTTCATTTATTCATTTATCCACCGTAACTTGGTGAGTTGGGTATCCGGGTTCAAACCCAGAAACCAAGACTACCCCGCCCGCTATCCTGAGCAATCATCTCCCTTTGCACCATGAAGCCAGCGCAGTCCCGGCGCTGCACAGGGAAGGCCCTGCAGACCTTCAGGAGGTGGGGGAGGAGAAGAGTGCAAATGTTTGGCAGTGCGTCAGCTGCTCTACCTTTTGACCTGATGTATGGATGCAGAAAACAAAGGGGTCTTTGTGGGGGAATACCTCGGAGCCCCAGAGCTCACCGTCATTTGGAGACGAATGCTATCTGAATCACCTCTGGGACGTCTGTGTAAAGCGGGCCGAGGTGGTGTTCACAAACGGGCCCAGTGTGTTATGGAGTGGGCCACATTTTTTACTACAATTTTATTGATAATTTCTCATGTCATGTAATGTTTCTTTGGCAGTTCTGCTCTGTTTTTAGTTTAGTCTTTTCTCACCAAATGTGACAGAACAAATTAACCTTGAGATGAGTGTTTCACTACCCTCAAGGTTGAACTCACAACCAAGCTTTAGTGTCCAGGACCTGCTCAGGCCTCCAGAAACGCTGTGTGTGCGCGTGTGCGTGCGCGTGCGTTGTATTAAGATCATTTTCTTTATTTATTTAAGTGTGTGTGTTTTTAAAATACTGCGTGTCTTTTGTTCAATTGATTCTGAATGAGCCACGATGAGCGTCAGTTTGAGTGTTGGCCTCCCTACTTTTTCATTCTATATTTCTTCATTTACTTCAGTGTTTGTTTGTTGTGCAGCTCCGCGGGTGTCAGCGTCTCATTACGTGTGCACGCTGCCTGCCACCTGCTTTAAGAGCCCCCCGCCTCAGTGCTCATTACCCAGCACCGGCCTGGCAGCAGCCCCGCGCCGGAATCACCCGCCTTAACTAACCGTTGAAACACCAACCCGCTGCACGGCGGCCTGTTCAGTGGGAGGTGACTCTGTGTTGACGCCGAAGGCACGCGTGTGTGTGTGTGTGTGTGTGTGTGTGTGTGTGTGTGTGTGTGTGTTTTTAGAAGACGCACGCACACCAGGTTAAGAAGCACCAGCCCACATAGTAAGCCCCACAATTAGCCCCCGACCAAACTCAAACGGAGCCATATCCAGAAATATGTACGTTGATGTGGGCCTATACGTCACGATGACTGTCGTATATTGGGTTTGCCTGGATTCACAATATGATCGAGTACGTGTTATATAAATGTACTATATACTAGAGTTGAGAGTACTAGAGTATATTGCGTGTGCCTAGATAAGAAATATATATTACATTACTTGTTTTTATATATATATAGTTGTTGTTTTTTTATGCTGTATTGTGTGCCTGAGGTTGGAACCGTTTCTTGAGAATTTAATGTCGGTCTTCAGACTGAGCCTTGACCCCGTGACCTTCCCCTGCCTGGGCCCTGAGTGTTATTGTTTCTAGTCGTCCGTCTGTGTATTTCTCCTCACTTCAAGGTCCTTCTTCAGTGTCCTAGAGCTCGCATTAATTCTGCGGACGACTCCCAAGTCCCATTTATTTTCTTTTACAGTATGGAAGAGGCCTCTGTGACACGGCGCTCCCCTGTGTTTATAATTCCCCCCGCCCCCCCTCGGCTCAATGCTGCGTCTGGCCCCTCCACTGACAGGCCTGGAGCATGATGTATCATACGCCAGCGCCTTATCTGTTGATGTACAGTTTTAACCTTTTTCAGAAGGTTGCCTCTCCCTGTTCTCTGCACAATCCCTCCACTTCTCTATATACCGTCTGCAGTGTAAACCGCCCCATCACTATCCAGAGCATGCACCAACGCAAGCATGCACGCACGCACGCTAACGTATATGCCACACATACACACTCACTCACTCACACACACACACACACACACACACACACACGCATGCACGCATCTACACACATGGGAGTACATACAACACGGCCGCCAAATAATAATACAAAAAACCTCGAGCATAGCCCCTTTTCCCGAAGACGTCTAATGTAAATGTTTAGGTTTTGTTTCCATAACATTTCCATATTAAGAGTTGCAGGCCATGTGCTTTTCGCTAGGCCAGTGCCTGGTTGAGAGAGGAATGGCAGCTTTTTGAGATTTGTGCCGTGCTCAAAGGCTGAGCTATGTGTGTGTGACATTGCGGTGAACTTGCCGTGTACATCTGTGGGCTTTCTCCAGGGCTGTTAGCTTTGGCCCGTTCGCTCATAGATACAGCACCGTAAATTACACGCTGTAAAATTCGGAATGCGGGCCAGAGCGCAGAAGCATGTACTTGTGTGTGTGTGTGTGTGTGTGTGTGTGCGTGTGTGTGTGTGTGTGTGTGTGTGTGTGTGTGTGTGTGTGTGTGTGTGTGTGTGTGTGTGTGTGTGTGCGCACGCATACTTCTCATGCACGTCTATGCCTCTCGGTACAGTACATGCACTGCCTTAAGGCCTAGTTGAAAAATGTGTGAGCTGAGCACAGTATGTGCATGTAGACTGCAACGTCACGATAAACAGATTCTAATCTAGTATTGTGTATTCATGTGGTGTGACTACTTGGTTCAAAGGTCAGCCGTTCTGGCTGACCTTTTCATGAATCTCGTGGATTCATGAATAGTTGTTTGTCTTTTGTTTCTCCTTCAATAGAAAACGATTGATTAGAATGTGGAAGTCTTATGTACTCTACTTCCTGCTGTTGTGTTTAACGTTTTGGGCTAACGTCCTGTCTGGGGGTCTCGGGGGATCCCCAGAACTCTGTTCACTGGTCTGAGGATGAAGTACCTGGTACAGAACCGTAGCCGTCCCCCTAAACCTGCCTGGAGTGCAGGGGGGCACAGTGGCTCTCAGCCCGGCCCTTCAAACTGTGACACATATTTATGTATGCCAGCTAATGTTCAAAGAATAGCCGGGATGGGGCCGAGGGGAATCTTTGGTGTCTCTTCAGGGCGTCATAAAGAGCCAGAATGATGATTTATGGCCTTGGCCAGGAGAAGTAGTGAAATAACCAAGCATCCTCCGTTTTAATTGCCTTTACACCTTTCAACAAACCCTCAGATATACGATATGTCCAATATACCCAAAACAAAATGTGCAAGGGGTGAGGGGTAGCAGAATGAAGCGAATCTAAGCAGTGTGTGGGGGGAAAGAAAGCTTACATATAAATATTGTTGTAAGTTCTCTTCTGAGCGGAATGACAAGGCGTGATTATTTATAGAGTTCTGGGAGACACAACTCCTGCCAACACAGACAGAGTTTCTGTGTCTCTCACAGCTAATGTGAGTGAAGCAGCTGAGGACTCCGGAGCTGGCCAGCCCCAGGGTGCAGTGTTAAAGCACTGCTCCCTCCCCGGGCTGCGCTCTGCTCCGATGGCTACCAGTGGCTCTTAAGCGCCTGTTTCAGCCGCTTGTTTTCCTCCTGTTATTCAATGATCATTGTTATTTGATTGTGTGTGTGTGTGTGTGTGTGTGTGTGTGTGTAATCTTTGTCAGGATCTGCTTGATTTAGCGTCAACATTTCCTGGATGTTGATCAAAGGAATCCGCACAATTACATGACTTTATCTCGCATCGCTCAATCAATCTGTCCCAACTGTCTGCTTTGCATACTTATTTTAGTTTTATATCTTCTAATACATATGTATTATATCTTAATATGTAGTTAAGATACAAGTCTAGCCAACACTTCAATTACAGAAAGAACCGCAACAATTTCACTGTTTCGCTGTGGAGCCATTGACATTATCTTTGACATCCTAGCTAAACTTGCCCTGTGTGTGTGTGTGTGTGTTTGTGTGTGTGTGTGTGTGTGTGTGTGTGTGTGTGTGTGTGTGTGTGTGTGTGTGTGTGTGTGTGTGTGTGTGTGTGTGTGTGTGTGTGTGTGTGTGTGTGTGTGTGTGTGTGTGTGTGTGCGTGCGCGTGTGTTTGTGTGCGTGCGTGTGTGTGCGTCTTCATGCGTGTGCGTGTTCGCGTGCGTGCGTGCGTGCGTGTGCGTGCGTGTTCCATGCAGGTTCGGGCCAGGCCTGGTGATATACTGGTATGGCTTCATCGGGGA
>OMKI01013047.1:8473-18473 GCA_900302315.1 Phycis blennoides | reverse complement strand
ATATATAGGCCTATATATAATTTTTTTTTCAAAGATGTTACAATTTGTATCCAACAGAGAAGGCCATTGTTTATGTGATTAAAATTGAAGATGATAAATCGATACATAGCTTCACTCTAAGGTTCACTCTAAGCTCTAAGGTTTACATCGAGTCTGCCGTACAGGTCGCTTATCCAAGGCAGCAAAACGTCCTTAGAGGGACCCGGCTCAGCAGTCATCTCCTCACCTACAAACAGTACAGCTCCTCTAAGTGTTCTTCACAGCTTCCATTTCCTAAAGGTTAGCATTTAAAGTTTCACCCCTGTTTCACATGTTCACTGAGTCTTTCCCATTTGACGCGTCCATCAAGAAGGAAACTGTTTGCTGAAGCTAAATCAACTTTTCTTCAGGACGGAAGGCACCTTCACACCAACATGATATGGTTATGATGACGTCTGGTCATCTCCTTTCCATTTCCTGTTCCCATTACTTGCGTATGGGACGTGAATACATACTAAACCAAATCATGTAGGGCACAACGTTCAGAGGATGCGTTTAATTGAAGAGCTGCCATGAACACATTTCCTACCATCCGTGACCCCCTCACCCTGGCAGTGTTGACGCCATGCTCTACAGAGGAGGAACGCAGGTCACCGTGTTAACATGCACAAGGTTTCATATTTCCGTTACACTTCATCAAAAACATTCGACAGTATCAGTAGCCCTCCGCCACTGACAGAACGCGTCCGTTAGATCATAACAGCATCAATGTTGCGCTGTGAAGTCTCTCAACACCACAGACCCAGGATCAGCTCTTTAATTCAGCTGCCGCCACCGTAGTTTTCCTCCTCAGCCCGAGGGTTTGTGCGCCGGCTCTGCCCTGCGGTCACCGCGCCACCTGATGGATGCTGCGGAACCAACCGGCCAGCCGTCTTGTCTCGTCGCTGCTCTGTCTGCTCTGTGTCATCGCTGCGCTGTCTGCTCTGTGTCGTCACTGCTCTGTCTGCTCTGTGTCATCGCTGCTCTGTCTGCTCTGTCGTCGCTGCTCTGTCTGCTCTGTGTCATCGCTGCGCTGTCTGCTCTGTGTCGTCGCTGCTCTGTTCTCAGCCCTGGACGGACTTCCCGCATCACAGCTGGATCCCCACGTCATTGTCATCAACTGACGCTAGCGGGTTATTGATTCTTTATCTGTTCCAGTGGTTGGGGGGGGGGGGGTGTTGCTTTGGTCGATATTGTCATAAGAGTGTCATGAAAGAGTGGCACACTCACATGCACAAACACACAGGCAGAGTCGCACACTCACATGCACAAACACACACGCACACACACACACACACACACACACACACACACACACACACACACAGCTAAATCCCGTGCGGCTATAGTAGCTCCACCATACGATGGCCGGGGACACAGGAGTCAATAACACAGTGAAATCAACAACACTTCATTGCATTTCAAAGTAGCTGTTTTTCACTAACTTCACCAGCCAGGGGCCTAAAGAGAGATAAACCCTCATGAATTTCCTGCTGCTTTAAACTCTCGAATCAATACTGGCATTTAACACCTGCTATTCCTATGAGAACCGCCTCCTCTGGCAGGCCTACCTCCTGGTGCAGGCCCAACTGCGGCTAGGAGGTAGGCCTAGCCGACTGTCTCATGAGCATTGAACATATTTCATGCTTCCCTTCATGGTAGCGACCATTTTGGTTCTAAATGCCAGCTGTTGCAAGGCCCATTACCAATAATTAGTAACATAACGTTTTAATGTTGGTGTGAGTACACAAATTAAAGGACACTATTGAGTTCTTAAGTAGTAGATACTTCTATCACTTGCCACTTCTTTAGAGACACGCCAGGCCAGGGTTTATGGCACATTGCATCAAGGACACCGACAGGCAGACTGAAGACATTGGGATTCAAATCCAGAACCTTCTGTTTGGGAGTCAAACACCAAACCAGCACTAGAGTTCCCTGATGTAAAGGCTTCTCTGCGGCCATAAGGGACGTAGGTGTACGTGTTTGTCTGATTTGTCCAAAAATGGAAACATAAACTACCTCCTTCATGAGCCTGGTGTTTACTCTAGCAGATTAACCTAGTATCACTGGTGGACCAGTAAGCCATCATTAATCACTGTTGTTTCATCACGGCTCCCGAGAGATCAGGGATTTTGTAATGTTTGACTGGGTTTTGTTCCGATTCATCTCATCTGGTGGCGGATTTTCATCCGAATTTTATATAACCGGCAGCTTCCTTTTGCGTTTGTACGTATTTTTAGTCCTCAAATAGGTCATGTCTTGCCAGTCAGTACCTGCTGCCTTGCGATTGCATCCCTGTACAAAGTGAGCCGGTCTTCTGGAGCCCAGGAGGCTGGCTCACGATCGCCACGGCTACAGCTTTAGAGCTGCTTGTGTGGTTGGATTTAGCTGACACGCCACCTAACACCCTCATTTTAAAATTACTTCTTAAAGGGAGTTCATGAAGTTGAAAGTTTAAAGGTTATTTCCTTGTCCAGGGAAATTAGATAACCGTAATAATGTATATGACATTGCTAGACAGAGACACGCTTCATTTCTTCATTTCTGCCTCCAATAAAAAGAACTAAGTTAGAAGGAAAGTTCAGGAGGCCAAACAGTCATTTTATGAAGGGAAACGGGTAACGTGAAGCCATTAGAGGAAATACAAGACATATTTTTACAGCAGGTTGCACAATATGAAATGACAGATTAAAATGATCCTCACTGCCCCCATGTGGGCACTTACCGTTACTATAGTGGAAAAGCACTGTTTCTAATACATGAAACAACAAATACAATTTCAATGAAAATAAATACGATCATAACTTTAGTACGATATATGTTAGCAATTTACATTTATAAATACAGTATACGACAAAAGATGACAAAACAACAACACTTATTAATATGCCTGTCCCTAAGCAATGGTTCAGATCTTCATGTGGAAGATTCATCGATTGACTCGTTTTCAGTAAACCAAAGTCTTTCTTTTCTCTACTCTCTCAGTAGCCTCTCATGACATTCCTCTACGTCTTTCATTCACCCTCCTCATCCTCGTCCTTCTTCCCGTCCTCCTTGGTGTCCCCGCCTGGTTCCTCTCCTTCTTTCGTCTCTTCAGCCTTTTCTTCTTTTGTCTCCTCTCCTGCCGCCGGCTCTCCCTTGGCCACTTCCTGTTCTTCATCCTCCTCGTCCTCCACCTCTTCTCCAGACCGGACCTCCAGGTCCCGGATGTGCTGCCTCAGAGCCACATCAGCACTCTTGTGTTTGGCGAGCACCCTCTTCAGCTTGATCTGCATCAGCTCCATCACGCTGTACAGGCGGCTGACCTTCTCCTCCAGCTCCTTTGTCTCGGGCTTGATGTTGGCCGGGTCCAGGTCTATGAGGTTGTCCTTCATCAGGATCTGCTTGCCCTTCTCCTCCAGCATTCCCTTGGCGTCGGGGTACTCCGTGAGGGACTCCATCAGGTCGTCCTTGGACAGGCAGAAGAGGTCCGAGTACCCGATGCTGCGGATGTTGGCTGTGCGTCGGTTCCCCGCCTTGCTGCCTTTGATGTTGAGGATGCTGATCTCGCCAAAGTAGCTGCCGCTGCCCAGCACCACAAACTGGGTCACGCCGTCATCGGCCACTACGGCCAGCTTGCCGTCCTTGATGATGTACATCTCGCGGCCGATGTCGCCTTTCTTGCAGATGTAGTCGCCCGGGCTGAACACCTGCGGTCGCAGTTTCAGCACCAGCTCAATCAGCAGACCCGCCTCGCAGTCCGCGAAGATGCGGACCTTCTTCAGGGTATCCATGTGGACTTGGATGGCGATCTCGGCCTTCAGCTTGTCCGGGAGATACCTCAGCACCTCCCTTTCGTCCTGGGCCTTGCCGTTGTTCCAGAGGTAGTCGAACCATTTGATAACCCGGTCTTCCAGATCCTTGCTGACTTTTCGCACCTGTAAATGCCAACACAATTCAATGAGCTCAAACCGACAGAGATGAACAAAGCATATGTATGATAGATATGAGGACGTGAACACACTAAGTCCCTTCCACACCCACCTGCATGTACTGCTTGATATTGTCGATGCGGGACTGAAACTGGGCTTGGGCGGCGTTCATGTTGGAGATCATGGTGGCGATGTTCCCCACAATGGTGGCGAAGATCAGGACCCCGACCAGGAAGTCCCCCACGTGAAAGAAGAACTCAGAGTCCAGAGCCGGGGGCGGGGTCTCTCCGATGGTGGTCAGGGTGAGGGTGGACCAGTACAGGCTGAAGGAATACTTCCTCATGGCCAGTCCAAACGCAGGCTGCTCGGGGTCATCCAGGGCAGGGTAGACCCAGTCGTCCGCCCCGAAGCCAATGTACTTGGAGAAGGAGAAGAAGAAGCACGCGTTCCAGTGGATGATGATGATGATGTACAATATGAGGTTGCTGATGCGGAAGATGTTGGGGTAGTTGGTCTTGGTCTCGGTCTTGGTGAAGAACTCCAGCATGCGGCCCACCCTCAGCAGCTTGTTGAGGCGGATCTCGGGGTAGTCCAGGCCCAGGAAGAGGTACAGGACGTCCGTGGGGAGCATGGAGACCACGTCCAGGCGGAACTGAAAGCTGGCAAAGTAGCGTTCCTTCAGCAGGTTCTCGTCCTTGATCATCAGTCCCTGCTCCAGATATCCTGCATGAAACACATCGACATGAAAAAGGTCTTATTGTGTGCTCGCCAACGCTGCAAAGCCCATGACGTCGCGGTCAGCTGCAAAGCGGTTTCAGATTATGGCAGTATGGACCGCCTGAAGTCACCTGTTCTGGCTTTGAAGGCCATGTCCATTAGGTACAGGAAGTCAGAGGAGTAGTCCAAAAGAACCCAATACAATAAGTAGTTGTGCTGCAGCTCTTCAAAACACGCCCTGGAAAGAAATATAGATCAGAAGATGAATAATACAAATCACAACTTAATCAGTATGGATTTAAATAACCAGTTAATTACACATCTAGCTCCTATTGAGCTATTTACCACAAGAACGTCCATCTTCTGTAAAGGTCTCAAATTAAAAAACAACGTTATGATTATAACGTGAACAATACATTCGCAATTATGACCTACGAGAGACAATCAGAGAAACCCAGATTGCTCCATTCCTCTGGGTAGGCACACTCAAACGAAAGCTGTCAACAGAATGTTAATGAATGCATGTTTCTGCTTAGGTACAACTTTTGCTTCACAAATTCAAATCCCCAAAGTGATGTGCTTTTTAATTGTGTTGTAAAACCACGAGGGTCCGGTCCAATGCGTGAATGATTGAATGTGTGTAGGACAGGGCACAGAGGATCCTGGCCCTCCTCCTGGAGCCCTGGGACGAGGAGTCCTCTCACGGGTAGTCACCTGGCGATGATGAGGGTCCAGTTGTACAGGACCGGCAGAGTGATGATGAACAGCCAGTTGTAGTACAGAGCCCCAGCTGGGTTGATTACAAAGAACTCTTTGGGCCTGCGTGAACACAAACACAGCCGTTCTAATGTCCACTCTGTGGGGAAAACAAAGTCTTGTTCACCGTGGTGAGCTCCTAATAGTAATGATCTACAGAGAATCATTCACACACTTATTCTTTTCTTTCTCCTTCTCTTTTTCCTTCTCTTTCTCTTTCTCCTTTTTTTCTTGCTCCTCCTTTTCCTTGGCCTCCTTCTCCTCCTTCTCTCTTTTCTCCTTTTCCTCCCTCTCTTTTCTAGGAGAGAGAGACACACACACGTCGGCCATCTTTGAGCACCGACTCTCCTCTGCGCTCGGCTGACGCAAACATGGCCGCCGTGGAGCGTAAGGACAACGTGACCCACTCTTCCTTCTCCTTGTCTCCCTCGTCTGTCTCGCTCTTCTTTTCTTCCCTGTCGGAAACAAGACCAGAAAAATGATCAGATTTATTAGGCGCGGCCAAGGGACATCAAGGGGCGTCTGTGTGTGTGTGTGGCGGTCTCTCTTCCTGCTCCCCTCACTCCTCTGTGTTGTTGTTGAAGTTGGTGTTCAGCAGACGGCGAGAACGTCCACCAGGCTGCACTCTAGAAGACACCAAACATGTCCAACGTTAGTTACAATGCTTTGTTGTTTTATTATCCTGCTGTTCATGAGCGTACAACGTGTAGTGTAGCTCTGGTGGGTTAGGGTCGTAGGGTTAGGGTCGTAGGGTTATTGGGTTAGGGTTCAGGGGTTTTCTAGCGTTAAGGTTAAAGGGTTATTTGCTGTTGGGTTAAAGGGTTACAGGGTTAGGGTTATAGGGGTATAGTTGGGGCTGTAGGGTTGCATACATATCATCTCCACTTTGCTGGTCCATCTCCACACTGACAGTCTGCTGTGACTCCGGGGCTGAGAGGCGTGTGGTGGACATGCCTTGGCCTGGTAGATGTCAGCGACAGTGAACACACTGTACAGGGAGTAGGTGACCACTAGAAGGGATTAGGGCAACATTTCGAGCCTTATCTGGAATTGTTTGCTGTAAACGTTGAGGGTGAGTTGAGTTAGTTACGTGATATGAAAGTTGATATGAAATGATTTTAGGGAAAAACAATGCATCTTCTTTATATAATGACACTGAACCAGGAATATTTACAGGGATAGCCATTCTACATCTTCCATTTCTTTGAAAAGTAATTTCTTTGAAAAGTAAGTAAGAAACACCTTTGTTGCTAACATTTGCTCCAGCCTGCCTAATCTGCATCACAGAGATGTGCGCGATCTTCATCAGCCTTGATGATGTAGTACATCTGCTATGCTCAATCTGTTTTATCATGGTCATAATTCATGTTTGTCTGGAACACCCCAGTTGCATAATCAATCACTATTAACCGCATCAAAACTGTGGGTATAAAACTTTAAACAAAATGATGCAACTTACCTTTCCCCAGCAGGCTCATCTAGAGCGATTAGTCCATGTTGTGTACGATCTGAGTGGAGCACAGACAGGTTGCATTCATCACCATATTAAGGTGTGGGCGTGCAGGAGCGTGGTAAAACACAGCGCCCCAGGTAGGACACCAAGGTGTTAGTGACCCTGAGGGGGATCTAGCTAGATTAGGGTTTGGTGGGATTTGGGTGAGGCAACTAGTCATCCACCCTCTCTCCCTTCCATTCACCCATTTTCACAGAGGACGTCAATTTACCCTAGAAACACGACGGAGATACATGATCAATAAGGAACAGCAAAGAGATGAAAGCCTGCAGTGACTTTACTTCAAGTCGGTAACTTCACAGAGAAGAAACGCTCTCTCTTTGCTTTACTTGTTATCCAGGAATGGAAAAAAAAACACCAACAAAACAAAGAAATACAGAACAGTGAGGGCTGAAGAGGTCTTAATGCTGGGTGGTTTGTATTCCCCTCGGGGGATATTATATCCAACAGGTATTGGAGGGATTGGAAAAGCTTCAGTCCTCCCCAGCTCGCTAACTGCTTACTCCGCACCCTCTCTGTCATATCCCCTCTAGATCCTATTAAAGCTGGAGCAAAGCCACTGGGAGTGATCAGCTCTGCTGCTGCTACTGTGTGCTATCGTCTGACTCCCGTCCAAACAATAGGTCTGCTGAGTAGTTAGGGAAATGTATTCAACCTTTTTGATATAGAAGACACATTTTCAGATAAGGTTTATTTTGAAATTATGATTGGTTATCAGCTAAACATTATTTAATAAGGTTAGGGTTAACAAATCCTACCCTAGTAAATTACATAGAAGTCAATTTCTTACGTAAAATGAACACCATTAGTCATTTATTAACCGAAAATGAGTTAACCGTTAATTAACTTTTAGTTAATTGTTCGGTAATGCTTATTTCTGCATTAAGTAATGTTAATGAATAGTTCATTATTGTACCCTTAATGTAAAGTGTTACCTGTTATTAAATTGGAATTCGAATCAAGTGTAATATAATGCACATTCTTCACTGAACGCATCACGGAGTGTTTATTTTCACAGAGCATCACAAACATCAAGTACTGATTGAACAGACAAGCGCCCGTCTGGGCTGAGCGGCCTGTGATCTGGCCGAGGCCCGGCCCAAACCACCACTCAACCTCAGTAGGCCTGTTGTTAACCACCAAGGCCTACGAAGACCGGAACGCCCTGGCAGGCAGGGGAAGAGAACCGGGGGGCGTGAACAGGGGCAGCTAGGCGGCTCCGGCCTGGACCTCCAGGGGAGCCTCCACCACCACCAGCTGGGGCGCTGCTTCCACCGCGTCCACCGCAACCTCCACCGCCACAGCGTCCGCCGCTGGAGTCACGTCGGCCGGGACCTCCACCACGGCCGGGACCTCCACCACGGCCGGGACCTCCGCCGGGACCTCCACCACAGCCGGGACCTCCACCACGGCCGGGACCTCCGCCGGGACCTCCACCACGGCCGGGACCTCCACCACGGCCGGCTCCGCAGCTACGGCGGGATCGGCTGCTGGTTCTGCTGCTGGTTCTGCGGCAGGTTCCACTGCCGGTTCCGCAGCCGGTTCCGCAGCCGGTTCCGCTTCTGCCTCTTCTGCAGCCTCCGCCTCCTCGGCTTCGTCCTCGCCAGCCTCCTCAGAGTTCAGCGGGGCGGCACCCTTGGGGGCAGCGGCGGCGTTCTCCTGGAGACACGACGGAGGAAACTTAAAGCTGCAGTAGGCGAGGTTCCAGTTTAAAGTTTAGTTTAGAGTTTAAAGAGAGGGAGCAGAAGGAGCGGGCGCTTCATCAGGTCATTCGTTGTATTTCTGCGTTTGTAAATCGCTTTTCAAGACAGCCAAAGCGCTTCACAGAGCGTCCCCAGAGATGAACCCAGAGTGTCCGAGACTCGAGAAGTTGAAATGGTCTCTCCTACAGAGGCCAGCAGCAGAAGCTCCCACACAGCGTTTCTCTCTCTCTCTCTGGATGGATGCGTCTCACACGGCAGCTCTCACATCGCACTCACAGCGCTGTACGTGATGAAAACCAAGAGCCGCTCACCTCTTCTTCGTCGGAGTCATCGGTGACGGGCATGGGAGGTGGGGGAGGAGGGGGGAGGTCAGGGGCGGGAGCGTCACTCAACTGAAGAAAGACACAAAGGGAAGAGATGTTTTGATCAAATGTTATGGATGTTTTGATCAAATGTTATAAATGTTTTGATCAAATGTTATAGATGTTTTGATCAAATGTCATAGATGTTATGATCAAATGTTCCAGATGTTTTGAGCAAATGTTATAGATGTTTTGATCAAAAGTTATAGTTGTTTTGATCCCATGTTATAGATGTTCTGATCAAATGTTCCAGATGTTGTGATGTTTTCATGTTTTCCTTATTCACTTAGGGGTGGCCATCTTGGTTCTAAGGGTTAGTTGGGTGGGGTTTGAGAGTGGAACAGTGGGGAATAAGGCCCATAGAACCATGGAGGAACCGGGTCTGGACCGGGTCCAGCAGGGTGAGGTGTGCCGTGTTCGTACCATTTGCTCGTCGACCGGGGAACCCTAATGAGTTGAAAGAAAAACATTGATAATTAAAGCGATCAATTGGCCTAGTTCCTGACTCTTCATCTATTGCGCGCCATTGGTGTATCTATGTAGGCCTGTGCTATAGCTGATTTTAAATGACATGGAGATTCACACTTACCCCTGCAGCAACAGCTCCCTGGATGAACCAGAAGAAAACAACAAATCATTTCCACATTCATCTTCCTTCACGTCTCATTAGGATGGTGGAGAGCTCCACCAGGCAGCAGTACAGGACCACCAGGTTCTAATTGACACCGGGCCCATCCACTCATTCTGCCCCCGTGTGTGTGTGTGTGTGTGTGTGTGTGTGTGTGTGTGTGTGGGTGTGTGTGTGTGTGTGTGTGTGTGTGTGTGTGTGTGTGTCTGTGTGTGTGTGCGTGCGTGCGTGCGTGCGTGCGTGTGTGTGTGTGTGTGTGTGTGTGTGTGTGTGTGTGTGTGTGTGTGTGTGTGCGTGCGTGTGTGTGTGGCTGCCCTGTGAGGAAGAGCCGTGCTGATGAAGACTCCGACGCCCTTCAGGGAGAGACGAGGTGGCCGGACACTGGGGAG
>OMKI01013039.1:0-10420 GCA_900302315.1 Phycis blennoides | reverse complement strand
CGTGTGTCTCCATGTGTGTGTGTGTGTGTGTGTGTCTCCCTGTGTGTGTGTGTGTCTCTCCATGTGTGTGTGTGTGTGTGTGTCTCCATGTGTGTGTGTGTGTGTGTGTGTGTGACTGTGTGTGTGTGACACAAAGCTTCACCTGTTCTCTTGATCTTTATAGTTATCCAAACAGAATGAAATAAAAGTTGTTTACAAGAAACTAAAGTATCATGATGGATTGAGATGGCTGGGCCAGCCCTGAGGCTGCCTGAGCACTGAGGCTGCCTGAGCACCGAGGCTGCCTGAGCCCTGAGGCTGCCTGAGCCCTGAGGCTGCCTGAGCCCTGAGGCTGCCTTATGTCGGGGTTTGTTGGTCAACTTCATTCTATGGTAGCAGTTCTGTGGCAAGTTACCTGGCAGCCATATTTTGAGAACTGCAGCCAGCTGTGCTGTGTGCTAATCTTTGAATGGTATTGTTGTAAGTCTATTTCTAGTCAGTCACATCATTATGTGGGGATGTCGGGGATACTAAGTGTGTGTGTGTGTGTGTGTGTGTGTGTGTGTGTGTGTGTGTGTGTGTGTGTGTGTGTGTGTGTGTGTGTGTGTGTGTGTGTGTGTGTGTGTGTGTGTGTGTGTGTGTGTGTGTGTGTGTGTCTGTGTGTGTGTGTGTGTGTATATATATATATATATATACTGTATGAGTGTGTGTATGTATCTATATAGTGTGTGTAAATGCCATGGTTAAAAGCCATATATATTTCTGACCCTATTTTTAGTATGAAGTGACCTACTTTTGACCGCCAATTCCCGTGCATCCAACAACTGTGTGTGTGTCTGTGTGTGTGTGTGTGTGTGTGTGTGTGTGTGCGTGTGTGTGTGTGTGTGTGTGTGCGTGTGCGTGTGTGCGTGTGTGCGTAAGAGATCAAGTTCTTGTTTTTCAAGTTCTTGAGTTTGAGTTAGTTTGAGTAAGTTCATAGTCTCTCACACAGAGAAGAGATCCCTCCATACCCTCCACAACGAGGGCCTTCGAAGAACATTCAACTGCGTTTTTGCTTTGTAGTGTAGGTGTCTGATTTCAAGCAACTATAACACGACACTATCTGGTTATGTTGCTGGCAATACTGAAAACACTCATGATTCCAATAAAACTTAAAAAAAAGCAGTGATTAGCTAAATGTCTTGCGTTTAACTTTGACAGTGTTAAGCATTTCTAGTGCCAAGAGCGTTAGCTTTTTTATCTTCACAACTGTTTGGTCCATTTGGAGACACACGACAAATGGTTGCAATCTGGTGATAGATGTGGTCTGCGGGTCATCCACTAACCACAGGGTTGGCGGTTCGATGCCCACCCCCAACTGTCCACATGTCAAACCCCACAAATGTACTGATTGTAAGTTGCTTTGGACAAAAGCATCTGCTAAATGTAAATGTAGTGGTTATGAGTGGCTTTTTTTTGTTGCAATTGTCGATACTTCGCAATAATGGAACATTTGGTCCGAACAGGAATACTCCCCAGTTGACTCATTGTCTCTTTCCGCTCTGCTCTCCAACCTGTACCTACTACAAGCCAATCATCCTTCTCCTGTTGGACATCTCTCCAATGCTGCCCGTCCTGGATGGCGTGGTCATGGAGCTGCAGGACTGTGCCCTCCCACTGCTGAAGGGTAACTATGTGGACTGATCACATTCAGGCTCAATAGAAAGCACCTGTTTTTTATCATCGTCTCTTAACTTGATTACCCTTTGGATTGAAGGTGCTTGGTTTCCGCCGCGTGTTTGATTTGCCGCATTGGATGTAACAACTACTTTGACCTCGGTTACATTGGTCAACTACTTTGACCTTGGTTACATTGGTCAACTACTTTGACCTTGGTTACATTAGTCAACTACTTTGACCTCGGTTACATTAGTCAATTACTTTGACCTTGGTTACATTGGTCAACTACTTTGACCTTGGTTACATTGGTCAACTACTTTGACCTTGGTTACATTGTGGTTGCTAGTGCAGGTACTTCTAAACAGCCAAAAAAGCAAGTATTTATTTTCCAAAGATTGTAAATGGATTTACGTTGTTTGAGTTTTTGTTTAATTTTTTATCAATGACTTATATAACATATATCGATTATCAGTTAGTATAAAAGCATAATCTCACAATTCATCAAATAATCGCCAGCCCTACAGTTGCAGATGATGTTATTTATCTTTTAACATGGAAACATGCTCATCCACGCCACGTGCCATTTCTCCTTCCTCCTGGCTGTTTGTTTTTGTTATGTAATCCAAAGCCAGGTCATCCTCGTTATATGTACCCATGTGTTTTAAAATACCTATTCAGTCTTACCTTATTATAGTACCGATGCTACGCCTTTAGCTGGGAGTCGCCATTATGTGTCATCTCCATTGTGACCTGGAATTTCTCCTTTGAAATGGTGCTGTTTTTTTTGCTTTGTTTGGGCAGGCCCTGAGTGAGGCCCCTGCAGTTACAAAGACAATGTTGGGTGCACAGACATGGCCGGCAACACGTGACCCGCGGTCACTGCTCTGCTATTTATGTATTTGAAGCAGAAACAAAGTTTTCAGCAGTTCTGTTTGTTGGCACCTTATTTCTTGGCATGTTCTTTCTTCATACTTTGTTGGTTCGGTTGAGATCCCTGTGTCTGGCGGTGGCACCGTAAAGACGTGTCCACCATCAAGTGGCTTTGAGTCACCCTCCCCTGTTGGCACCGTGCTCATTAAGAAAAACTTGACAGAAGAATACAAATGTATTCTTCTGTCAAGTTTTTTTTTTAAATGTGTTCTGTTTAGAGACACTTTACCAAATGTGTACGGCAGAGATAAAGATACTTTATTTGTAATTGTAGCTATACGACTTATGCTTGGTAACTCTCAGAGGCCAGCAGCAATAAGACTGAACAAGACAAATGAGCAAGGTAAAGTAATAAGGTAATTTGCTCTATCCATGTATAATAAATAATTGAATAAATAAATAATAATAAATACACAAATATAAATAAATAATATAATAGAAACTTGGGTAAGACAGGTAAACAAGATAAAAAAGGAAACGGTGCAGTATAAAAGTCTTAAGTGTTAATACTATTGGGAGGATGATGGAGGCTACAGGTCTGGGGAAGAAGCTGCTCTTCAGTCTATTGGTTCAGGATTTGGGACTCTACATCTCTTCCCCAACTGTCAAGGGAACACACAGACTGTGCCCTGGGTGGGTTTGGTCCCAGTAAACAGGAGACGTTTGTGATGAATTCCGCATGACTTCATGAAAAGCACAATTTAGAATTGAGTCGCCTCTGAAAAAGAGCCCTCCTGGCACTGCGTGCGAGGGATCACACGTAAAACAATTAAAGTCTGTTCAACTGGGGAGCACTCTGAAGCACAGCAACAAGGCATGTGTTGCGCAAACCACAACAGGACAACATCTCTTTCATCCACAGAGGTTGTCTCCACCGATAAGGAGGAGGTGGCGTTCAAGGACCTGGACGTTGCCATCTTGGTGGGCTCCATGCCCAGAAGGGACGGGATGGAGAGGAAGGACCTGCTGAAGGCCAACGTCGCCATCTTCAAGAGCCAGGGGGGCGCGCTGGATAGGTTTGCCAAGAAGACTGTCAAGGTAAAAAAAAACAAAAAAATAAATACTGCTTCCCTATTGAAGACCGTGGCCAGCTATTACCAGAGGCTGACATTTATGTTGCTGGGAATGTTCTTTTCCTCAAAGTAAAAAAATAAAAATAAAAAGTCAGTGGTGATTATGGTCACACTCACCTCATCAGACGGTTTGAAAAGGCAGGACTCTTGATGACGTTCTGCTCGGACCGTCTCATTTAATATAGTCTTTAGATCTGCAGGGAGCCTCTGTAGCCTCCTTATGTGTATTGCAGTGGACAGAAGTGCTTCCCCTGCTTCCTCCCACCGTCTCCACTGTGCGTTGCACGGTGCATCAACAGATTTGGCAGAGCTCATAAAGCCATAACTTTTACTGGTAGAGATGATGCAGGTTTTTATCATAAATACCATACATTTGACCTTTGACACATGAAGAAGAAAATATATGCACTTTCATGAAGATGGCAGCCCACTTGCAGTACTCAGTATTCATGTTTTTTATTGTTATTTGCCTCTGTGCTGTTGCACCTTCATTTCCACTGAATTAACAAGATCCATGTGTGTTTTTGCCCAAGGTGCTGGTCGTGGGGAACCCAGCCAACACTAACTGTCTGATCGCTGCAAAGTCTGCTCCTTCCATCCCTAAAGAGAACTTCTCCTGCCTCACCCGTCTGGACCACAACAGGGCCTGCTCCCAGGTCAGTGGCACTTCACAGTTGTTATACACAAGAATACACTTTGTGAATTTAACATCTAAGAGGTCATGGCCTGAGAAAAGCGAATGCCATTCCACTGTGCAGTATGGCAGCAGACCCATGGCCTGTGTTTACACTGTGAAAGCAGCTTCTACAGGTTCTACAGGCTGCTGGGGAAGTAGCAGCCTGCTTATTGATACTGATATTGATTGTACACAGATGTAAATAGTCAGAGATGGATCCTGTGAGCTGAAAACTTCCCTGTTGCTAAAAAGTATTTAGGGAACCATGGCCAAAATGTGTAGTGCACTGTTACTTAGCAGACAAGATTCTAGCAGTGTACGGATCCGACATTGGAAAAGCATCATTATTGTGTTTTAATGTGGTTTAGTGAGCTTTCCTTTAATATGACCAAAAGAGAATGTTAATGGGTTGATTCTGTCGCAGTGCCTTGAGGAAAGGTAAAAGGTTGATGGAAAATCGTCATCTATCGTCGTCAGCCATAGGCAACCTGACGATATCCTGTTTGTCCACCAGGTGGCGATTCGTTGCGGTGTTCCAGCCACCCACGTGAAGAACGTGATCATCTGGGGAAACCACTCGTCCACTCAGTACCCAGATGTTCACCACTGCAAAGTCAACATGGCTGGCAGTGATCTGCCCTGCTTTGAGGCTGTCAAAGATGATGCCTGGCTCAAGGGCGAATTCATTGCTGTAAGTTGAACCGAGCTGTTACTAATGTGTTGAAAAGCAAAATAACTTCCTAGTTGTTTGTTTGCTACACAGTGGTTATGTGGTTCCTGGCTGTGATGAGAAGTAATATTTATGCTTTTTGTGTTTATTAAAGATGTACCAAGTAATAGATTCCTTATTTTATATGGATTTCCTTTCTGAATCAGGTGTGCTATGAATGTAATGCTATCTTCTTCTTCTTCGTCTCAGATTGGTAATGTTTTAGGTTTACTAAAATATAGAACATCCTGTTTAAAAGGTTGGGGTGAGATATGCATGTGCATGTTTACCTCTTCTCTGAGCCCACTCTCAGGACATGGGAATGTCCTGTCTATTTTATTTAAAAAAAAAGTACTGTTGTTTTGCAATGAACTGGTTGGGTGTCCTGAACGTCACCAAAACAAACACAATGCGTGACCATTGAGTCCCTCACACGTTTGTGCTTTTTAATTCAGACAGTCCAGCAGCGAGGCGCGGCCGTCATCAAGGCCAGGAAGCTGTCCAGCGCCATGTCTGCTGCCAAGGCCATCTGTGACCACATGAGGGACATCTGGTCAGGAACCCCTGAGGTCAGCACTGGGCAGCAGGGACCTGCTGTAGTGTGTTATCTACACACAACACAGTCAGTTCATGAAATAGTCACGAAATGTAACCTATTGATTCATCTACATGGACACGAATTTCCTTTTTTTTTCGTGACACTCGACTCGCCAGCACGACTTTCAGACTAATGTATTTTCGGCCACATATTTACAGTTAAATACTACAGTACCCATGAGCCTCTTGGTGAAGACGCCAGCTAAAGCTACCCAAGGACCCGCCGCCAGTTCTCTTTTAATGATATCCTAACCCTACGATATCATTGTTAGGGGTTAGGGTTAGGGTTAGGGTTGGGGTAAGGGTTTAGGGGTTAGGGTTAGGGTTTAGGGGTTAAGTTAGGGTTTGGGTTAGGGTTAGGGTTATAATGAAAGTCGTGCGAGTGTCACGAAAAAAAGGGAAATTCGTGTCCATGTACACAAATCAATAGTTTAGGACTATTTTGTGACTATTTCACAAACTGCCGTAAGACTGGGTTGCTATAAGTATTAACCATTTTTCTCCCCCGTGCTCTTTAGGGAGAGTTTATCTCCATGGGTGTGTACTCCAATGGAAACAGTTATGGAGTCCCAGAGGACCTCGTCTACTCATTCCCTGTACAGATTAAGGTCAGTCAGTTTCCGTTTTTCTATCTGTCTTTTTTTTCTGCACATTTCTTTGTGGCGCTACTGGAAAGAGCCTGACCAGCAGAACCAGGTCAAATGTGACATGGTTGACCGTTAATCTCTGATCCAGAAGAGGACTGAAAAATGAAACGAGTCTTCCCATTATCGGTATCCCTCCTGGGCAAACACCGTACACAAACTCAGCCAGCGCTGGTTAACACAGTTTTAAGATATTCAAGGCAAACTAAAGACTATTGGACTAAGTGTAAATATTTTAACTCAAATAACTCAAACAATACATTTGTTAAAATCGTCTTCTGATTCCTCCATCTGGCCACTAGCAAATTCATTTATCTTCAGAAGGATATATCCATAACCAAACAGGAAACGCTGTATAACTCCCTCTTGCACTGCCTGGTTTCCGGCCCGGGGGCTGTGCTGTCTCCCCCCCCAGAAGTCTGGCGATAGCACGGTCACATTTCTGGATCCGAGATTACCCAGCCTAAGTGGACAGATGATACATTTAAAAAATAACGGACGGATAAAGGTATATTGCAATTTATTTCCGTCCATACATTATATTTCCATTTCCCCCAGGACAAGTCCTGGAAGATTGTGGACGGCTTGGCCATCAATGACTTCTCCAAGAGCAAGATGGAGGCCACTGCAGCGGAGCTGATCGAGGAAAGGGACATGGCCCTGTCAACCCTTGCCCTATAATAAGGCCTCCGTGCCACCAGACACCCCTGGATGTCCTGACGCACGCTCATGAGGAAACACTCCCATCCCTTGCAGTTGTGTTTTGTGCAAGATAATGTGTGCGTATTTTTCCATTGAGCCACTCTTTAAAAGTGTCAGTGAACCCCCCCTGTTTCAGCTCAGATGTGAACACTGTGAGATTAGTAGTGGCATTGACCAACCACCTCTGCGTCGGTCCACCTTCAGTCAAGACGTTGAGGTGGCCCGGGTGTTCACACACTGGTGGGCGGAAACGTAGTATTTTACACCTGTTTTCTCTAAATAACAATCCTATTTTAGTAAAAGTGACAAAATGACATATTGACATACTACCATGTTTTAAAAACAAAGTGAATCTATTTTCGGTTCACTGCCCCTTTAAGCTTTATTTTCGGGGGCGGTTAACTGTTCTAACTATTCCAATGTACCAAGTCTATTATTGGCAGTGTTTTAGAATATAAGCCAAGTAAATGATGGACTCATTTTTGCTGGATATCATATTTACTGGGTTTATCAAATGAATAAAAGGCAGTGTCTGTAATCACTGGGTTTTATTGAATACTAATGGTGTGAATTTCTTCAATATGACGGCATTGTAGCCTATATCTTTCATTGTCCTTATTTTAACTGAATGCTGCCTTACATTGCAGCAGGTACAGTATGTTGAACTTGACTTTACTTCAAGTAACATGAACAAAAGTGTTGGCTAAGAAACAAACACTTCTCTTATTACCTAAAGCCAATGTAAAATACGGCAGGTTCAACAGACGCAACAAAACCTTTCTGCGTGCATATAGGCTACACATCTTCTCATTCTGTATTATATGGCTGGGTGGCAGTAGCTCCGTGGGTAGAGCCGGTGGACAGAGCGGGTCTCGATCCTCACTTCCAAACTGTCTGCATGCCAAAGTGTCCTTGAGCAAGACACTGAACCCCTACTTGCTCCCCGGGCGCTGAACATAGCAGCCCACTGCTCCTATGTACCATAGGATGGGTCAATTGCAGAGAACAAATTTCGTTCCCATATCTGAGAATGACAAATAAAGACCGAAAGGTCCTCTCTCTTCTCTTCTTCTTATATATGCAGTGGACGTTTAGCCTCTCGTTCAAGTATCAAGTATCACTGCTCATTTTATGAACGGCATACTTTTATTACAATCCATTCTTTTTCTTATCTTCGCTGTCTAAAAACAAATGAAAAAGGAGTGAAACAGCACAGTCAACCAGATCAGATATTCTCATTTTACTCACAAATAGCTGATGGATGTGCTATGGTATTTCTATCAAATTACCCTCACATTATAGCTCTTAAGTACTTTCAATGGCAACCACAACTGTCAATTCTATTGTAAATGCTTTGCATGCCAAGATGGACTGTGCTGCCCTTTTGGTAGATTTGTCAGCTGTCATCATTCTATTGTTTTTCTGTATTTACCCCAATGTAAAAACTGATCTGGGGTGAAATGGCGGTCTGGGTAGGTGTAGGTGTCCGGTAAGAAGAACAAAGATTCTGAGTTTGAGGAGCTTCATCATGACCAAAGGTGGAGTGGTGTAGGCCTACTGATGGAATGGTTCTGGAAACACAAACAGTAGAACTCAGTAATGGAAATAGTTGACCTCGCTTGAGAATAGGCCTACCTAAAATATACCAACATCCCGGTTACAGTGTTCCTATTACTTTTTTTTATTTTTTTATTTGTAATTCTTAACTATACCCAAGGATACAACTCTACAATCAAAAGAGCATTATGATTCAATAACTGAGCTGCGGGTATACACCATACGGTTCAAACATGTATCCACGTACGGATACATCAACCTCACCCTCCAAATAAGAGCAAACAGAGTATTCCCCCATTCGGAGCCAACGTTGTCTCAAGCGAGCTTCCAGCAGCACTCAGCCGCCCAGCCCGGGGACTGCAGCCCGCCGGCCAGGTCGTCCCTGTGTTCATCTCACAGTGTGACCAGGGGGTCGGCGATGAGCCGAGATGTTCGCCGCCCGCCAGGAAGAGGCGCTAAGCTTCACGCGGCGGGCCAGGCTGTCCGGGTGCGACTCAGGGTACGGTAGCGCTTCATAGTCCAGCAGATTAGTAAAAAAATCGTTCACTTTGGTATACAAGCATGAAATTTGGCACAGATACTCTCTAAGGGCCACTTTTTGGGAAAAGGGCGTTGGCCACCCAAAAATTCAATCTGGCGGCCATTTTTCAAGATGGCCGCCATTGCTATTCAATGCTTATTATATCAATTATTCAAACAGTGATCCAAGCATAACATTTGATACAAATACTCTCTAAAGGACATGATAATGGAAAAAGATGCTTGTCCCTCAAAAATTCAAGATGGCCGCCATTTTTAAAGATGGCCACCGTTCCTGTCGAATATTAATTATTTCAATTGTTCAAATGGTGATGTAAGCATAATATTAGGCAGAAATACTCTTCAAGGAACACTGTTTTGGAAAAAGGTATGTGCAACTCAAAAATTCAGGATGGCAACCATTTTCAAGATGGCCACCATTTCTGTTAAATAGTCACAATGTCTGCTTTGTCTGCCTCCTCTCCTTTGACATGTCCGGCTTAGTTAAACTTGTAAGGGATATAAAATCCCTGCCGGCATAGCTCTCAGGTTCATTGGAGTACACAAGCCTCTCCACCACGGCAAGGTGCAGTCCACAGAGAGGAAGGGCCACTGTTAGTGGCCAGTAAAAATTCAGGATGGAAACCATTTTTCAAGATGGCTGCCATTCCTGTCCTATGTTCATTGCCACTGTTTCCAAATAGTGATACAGAAAATATGCCACGAATATTCTGTTACGGCCACATTTGGGAAAAATTGGATGGCCAATAAAAAAATCATTTTATTCACATTTGCAATTGCACAGTTCTGTGCAAATGAAACCCAATCTAAAACATTTGCATCTTCCACGGCACTCTGATTTACAGCCACACTTGGCTAGTTGTTCACAACTTTGTGCAACTGGTGCATTTGCTGTCCAGAAGACCCCCCATTGTTCACCAAGATGTTTCCATCCCCAGTCAGCAGGACTCTCTGCTTCTGGCTGACACTGGGTTGCTTGACCCCAAATGCAGCCTGCCTGATATGCAGCACGTTTAGTGTGTTGAAGCAGAGCTGCTCTTGTTGGAGGAATGGCTTCATATGGCCTCTGCCTTCGGGCAAACATGTCAAGTCTAGCCTCATCTACACTAACAGCTGTGCTTGATCGATCATACAGCAGGACCACAAACTTCTCAAGGATCTCCAGGTCACTATCAGTCAGAACAGGAGGGTATTGACTTAGTTTGCTGAAGATGAGAGAGGCCTCAGGGAAAATGTCCCATGTTTGCCAGGCAGTCTTTTTGCCTTTGTTGCGAAAGGCTGATACAGTATCACAACCTGTAAAGGCGTGAAAGAATAGAATGCCTTTGGTCTTAACTGGCCCAATAACATGGTA
>OMKI01013030.1:0-11840 GCA_900302315.1 Phycis blennoides | reverse complement strand
AGTAATTTTTTTTATGGCGATGGAAATAAAATAAAACACCCCTCCCCAACACACACACAACACACACACTCACACACACACAAAAACACACACACACACACAAAGACCAACATGTGAACAAACACACAGACATGCAAACACTCACAGACACACACACTCACACAAACGCTCTCACACAGCACCACCACCTCCACCCCTCACACACGAGTTGGACCGAACATTAGCATACACTTAGCATGAAAAAGGCGCATGTCCAGAGATGGTGATGGGGTGATATTAGCGCACGGAGCGTAGCATATACTCCAGCCAGTAATGGAACACACCTATGTCATAAAAATAGCGTGTCCTCTAGGTTATGGTATTATTCATTTCAGATAACTACATTTAATTAGATGCTGTAAGTATACGGCTGTCTGCGTTTGTATGCGTGTGTGTGTGTGCGTGCGTGCGTGCATGGCCATGCGCATGCGAGTGAAGTGACTAGCATCTAGCATCTGGCTAACGCTTGCTCCAGCAGGGGTGGCTGTCTGTAAGTGGGTCAGCCCAGTCGAAGGACACATTGTCCAGGCGCGCGGGGGGCCGGCCGGCTTCTGGAGACGCGGTGCGTAGATACCAGACACCGCGGACTAGAATAGTTTGGAGCCTCGGATCCAACGGCCGCAGAACAGAACAGCTGGAAGCCCAGTCGCGAATCTTAAAGGTGTAGCGTGTAGAATCAGAGTGGCATGTTGCGTTACAGACACGGCAGAAAATCAATTGTGTATACTCCCACTTCCACGGAGACCGCCATGTTGCACCGCCATGTTTCTACGGTGGCCCACAACAGACAAGCCCCATGCTGTCCTAGATGATGACATCAGGTTGGCAGTGGCACCTCACACAATACAGGCCAGTGCAGACCATACCAAAGGCATCGTTAAGGGAGGGGTGAGGGTGGGTGCGGGGGGGGTCAACCTTCACAATTCTTCAACCACAAGTCAACAATCGGACCGTTATTGTTTTTTTCTCTCCTTCTGTCCCTCTCTCTTTCATCTATGATGTCATCCTTCTGCCATTTCCCCCTTTGTTGTTCTCTCCATTGTTCTCTTCATCTACAGAACACACACACACACATACACACACACTAAATGAAGGTGTAGTAAATTGCCCCCACCCACCCCCACCCATCAAATCCCATTCTGTTTTGATGTGACCTCCGTCGAGTCAGAAGTGAATTACACAGCGCTCGGTTCCTCCACATATTTCATCCTTTAGCTTGCTGAGCTCCAGAGGCACTGAGGCCACGGTGAATGTGGTCATCTGTCACATCCAGAAGGCTACTGAAATGCCTTCATGCATTTCAGTGTTGGGGGGGGGGGGGGGTGTTGTACTGCTGTCACTACTAAAGTCTGGCTGTGACCCATTTAATAGAAAAATTTCATCCGGGAAAAAATCATGGCAATGAAGTCATCGCGGCAAATAGCTCAGAAGTAAAACCTTCTTTAAAAAAAAAAAACTGGGACGAGGGCCACTCTGGTAGGGTCACACTTTCCCTGATCCCTACATAGTGAACACTCAGGCTGGCTGTTGGGGGGAAAGGTACGGCAGGAAATAGGGGGACTCAGACCGTAATTATGCATCGGAATTCTCCCAGCGTGACGCCTGGGGGTTGCAGAAACAAGCCGATCCTTGGTGGAGGTCAAGAGATGAGTCAGATGAAAATCAGGTTGCATCATGGGATATAGAGCCAAGATACGCATGCATCAGTGTGCACGGTGCACTATGGGCAATAAGTAGTGCACTATACCGGGAACCAGAATTGAAGGCAGAATGAGGACCCAAAGAGTTCACTACATAGTGAAGGAGTGAGTGATTTTGGCGCAGCCCAGCTCTGAATCACAATCAAAGCACAAAGAAAGAAGAATAAAACAATAAAAAAAGAGAAATAAAAGATAAAACTAAATAGATCTAACAGGGAACATATTATGTGTCAGGTCATGGAAATAGGGACACAAGTCGTCCCTGGGGCATTTTGAGTTATGCACAGATTCTGAAAGTGTAGTTTCTAAGCATTCCAACGATGTGTAACACATGGACATCTGATCATATTTGGAGAAGTTGTGGCCATTTGAAAGTAGGCAAGTATTGTTCCAATCAATTATCTTGTGAACCAACAACGCAGTCTTTAGTGAATCTTAGTACTCAGTACAGTATCCTTTGTTCCACTGAGTACATGGAACACAATGGAAACATAAACACATTTTAAAGTAAGCTATTGAAAATATCTGGGCATATATTCCGACTGAAAACTGTAAGCTATATAAAATGAAAATCGTATGAATGCCAATGTTGACTTAAAAGAAAAATGTGTCTATTACATATTCATGGTTTACACAGCAATTCAGCACAAAATGTCAGCATTTGAGGTAAACACTTGACACCTTCATGAGCCTGTGAAGGTGAAGTTACGTAAACGACTGAGCACCAAGTCACCATGACAACGCGTCGTGGGCCTGGCTGGGCTTCAAAGGTCGGCCATATGGGGGAGATTTCCTTGACCATCATGGTAAGAGAGCAATAACAACATGGTGAGACAGAGAGGAACCGACACAAGGAGTGAATAAGAGAACCAGAGGAGAACGTGTTGGAAGAACAGAAGCATTCCAATGATGAATCAATAAATAGAAATGTAACAACAAAGAACTTAGCACAGTTCAAATCAAATGATCTGTCTGGTGGAAATGAAGGGAAATCAGTTCAGAAAAAGGAGAATTACTCAAATATGAATAAACACCAGATGAACTGGGCATGTGGCTGTTTAAAAAAATACTGAAGACACATTTGACCCAACGAAGGACATGATGAATCATTTCTAAACAGTGTAAATGAATCCATTATAATTCATAATTCATAGGATGATTATTCATTACATCATGGTAATCAAGGTTGTCACGGCTGGTTGTCACGTCTGTGATGTCGCTGGTGATTTTGGAGAAGTAAAATAGATGATACAGTTCATGTTCAAGTTGCAGAGAAGGTCGGCGAAGGTAGAACAGATTGTCTGTAATTACTGCTGTTTACACATCGTCTCCAGTTGAGGTGAAGTCCATGTCAAAATGTAGGTGTAGCCATTAGCACGCTATTGGTTCACAGGTTTCATCTGAGAAACACGTCTGATAAGAGGAGACTATAATAACAAATGTTGACATAAAAAATAACTTAATGCAGTAATGGAGGAAGGGAGTAACGGTCATTTTCCTGTGCATTCCCTGTTTCCCAATCTCAAGTTACACACAAATACATTATTTAATTTCCTCTGTGGCTGGTTTGGTTAGAACCTATTTCGATTTGACCAGGTTGGCAAAAGTCTATTATTAAGACTTTTATTATTATTAAGTCTAATAATTTTCTGTACAAAAACAACTCTGCTTTGAGATAATGTGCAGTGAAGCAAGACAGAACTTTGTTTGTCTGTTATGACGGCACAACAGAGTGTTGAGTCAACAACCAGGGTGGACTCTCTAAAGTGAGACGTAAGAACGAGTTTGCAAATAACTGTTATCATAGGTATAATAGGCCTTTTTAGCAGAAATAAGCTAGGAGAGATTTGTATGAGAAATGGTCCCTGACTTACAGGATGGAATGGAAACCTGAGGACTTGAGTCTTTCATAGTGATAAGTACCACAACTAAGCCTTTGATCTCACTATGCTGGGGGTCCACCACGATTCACACCTCTGCAATATACCGCACATAACACACCCCTGAACACCCGTGGATGCACACACACAATCACACACACACACACACACACACACACACACACACACACACATTTGCAGTGAAGATTCATTTACAGCTAAATGTATAAACAAAATAAACTATATGTACAATGTGATTTAACGTTATTTAATTTTCCAATATTCCCCAATCATGTGTGCTGTGGGGGACCGACTTGCCCAGCGTCAACTCGAGTTAGATATCCATTATGTAAGTCTGACTTATGCTCTTGGAAATGAGGGCAGGGTCCCACAATGAGCTAGCAGAGCGGTATCTGGATGAAGGAAGAATATGTGACCAATTGGAAAAACAGATTTAAAGGCTAAAGGTCAATGAGGTGTGGCATCCAACTGAACTGAGCCCCGTCTCCATTTCACAGCTTCCCCCGGGGATCTGGGGATGCCAGCAGCAACATGAGACATGCATCAATATGCGCAGGAACTTGTGGATACACACACACACACACAGACACAGACACGCGCGCACACACACACACGCTTGCACACACACGCACGCACACACACACGCACGCACACACACACACACACGCACACACACAGACACGCACACGCACGCACACACACGCACACACACACACCCACACACACACGCACACACACGCACACACACACACCCATACCCACACAGAAATAGCTTGCTGCTGAATTATGCCTCTATGTGGCTCTGCAAGCAGTCACTCACTACAGTATATCAATCATTTCCTGTTTTTTTTTTTATAATGAAAAGCAGTGTTGAGATTGATCGATCAATTGTATCTGGAAAATATTTCGGTTGCTGTCGTACTGACAGCAATGATATGTTGTTCTACTTAAAGATTATGGTAACTGTTAATCAAGTCTTTACTTTTGTTCTACTCAACTCAACATCAACACCGCAAATATGCCAACCCATGACCCCACCACGCACACACACAATCATGTTGGGTTTTTCATACCGTTTGTCACCAGCCACACCACCACAAGTGTTTACTTTGTGATGAATAAAAAACATGCTGGAATATGTGAAATACATTGGAGCGCTCTGAAACAGAGAGAGTTGATTATCACACGGGCGTCAGCACTGTCCAACACAGCACTGACGTCAATCGAGTTGCCATGGTGAATGCCTTTGGGTTGGTAGTTCCATGTCAACATGAGTTCTGCCTTGTTCCAGGTCCTCACAGCATCCCACATGCTGAGCCGTAGAAGTGGCCCGTAGAGCCACGATGCCATTATTTACAGGAAACGTTGAGTCTCGCTAAACCAGAGCAAACCAGATTAAAAAAACATTTAACTAAGAAATAATCATATAGAACTAGAGAGCGAAAACCCACAGAGAAAAGGTGTTTTATTTCCAAAAATAATCCCACAGTGTATTGAAGCGGACTATAAACTGTTTTTCACATGTCGGAGGAACGCTGTGGAAAACCCTCCAAGGTTTACCAGATTTCCATGTTTGCTGAGTTTGTAATCCTTGAAATAGCAGGATAGGTTTTCTCTGGTGTGTTTGTTTCCACAAGCGAGACCCAGCGCAGGCTCACAGGCGCACAGCTTATTATTGGAATGGTTTCTTTTTCTGGACAGCTTTCAGCCTCTCCCTCTCTGTTCTCCTCTTCATACGCACCACACGCCTTCACCTCTGTGGGCTCTCAGGCCACCCGAAGGTGCTGATACAATCTAATGAGGAGACATCAAGCGTTACGTCTCCATGCATCATGGATGGGAGAAGAAGGAGGGGAGGGGATGATTTAGTGGCAGAACAGAAGCCATGGCAGAAGATATTGGGGAATAAAGACTTGGGAAGACGTTTCCATGTAGCTTTATCAGTAAGCTTGTTCAAGATAATTATCGAGATATTAGAATTGCACATGCATTTCGACCTGAATTTAACATTACCTTTAAATAGCCTAACTTAGTCTGCCTGGGCTCGCCTTTCCAAATGAAATAATCAACAGAGCTTGCAACATGTGCAGGTAGGCTGATTTGAGGAGACTTTTGAGTAAATAATGCAGGTATACAGTGCATCTTCAAGCATTGCAGTATACATTACAAATACAGAGTTTGTGTTGCTGCAGGTGTTAAAATGTCTGCTACTGTTATTGCAGCTGGAAACATCTTCTGAGGGGTGGAAGATCAAATCACAAAAATTAGCATTGAATCATATTGATTGTTGTTACACAGCATTAGCGCATTTTTTACGGTCCAAACCAAAGGTTAAGCAAATCAATATTTTGCCTCTCGGGACGGCGAAACAAACCCTCCACATTCCACTGTTATCCCATTCAGCTTCATGAGTAAAAGGTGTGAAATGCACCCGTCGAAAACACACCACAGGTCCTGTCACGCTGCATTAACCGTTTCAGTGTGGAAGGTAATGGAAATATTTCCAATGGTGAACAAATCCCATTCAAACAAGCGGCCGGTGTTGTGATTGATAAGCCCCGCGGACCGGCCCGACATTCTGCCACTCGCTTCTGATTTCCTTTGTGTCACACGATCTTAACATGGGAATTCTTGAAGGGATCCAAGAACACAGAAGACAAACATAATGTAAATGTACAGTTCACAAGAATTACACTTACAGCAGAATGCCGTCTAAAGTAATAGATGTTCTGCAGGTGCACTCTGTCTGCGGCACTCCTGACGCCCAGTCAATTTAAAAAGACCTCGCTTGTGAATTCCTTGAATTCAAAGATCAAACTTTGATGGAAAAAAGCAGTGGGAAAGGCATTACATACTGTATAGAAACATGTTTTAAAAGGATGTTCAAATCCTTGTAAATTGTGTGTGTGTGTGTGTATATATATATATTTCTACATACATACATAAATATCTTCATTTTAAAACTTAAAATCAAGTTTGCAAACAAGTTTCAAAAACAATAGTGAACATACATGCTAATCTCTGAAAAAAACACAAAACTACGGTCCGTTACCACGTGCAGCATCAGCATCGGAACGTGTAATGGTTTTAACTCCCCGCGACCTCCATGTCACAGTACCAGGTAGAGGTCACGCTCCATGAGGAGACCTCCATGTCACAGTACCAGGTAGAGGTCACGCTCCATGAGGAGACCTCCATGTCACAGTACCAGGTAGAGGTCACGCTCCATGAGGAGACCTCCATGTCACAGTACCAGGTAGAGGTCACGCTCCATGAGGAGACCTCCATGTCACAGTACCAGGTAGAGGTCACGCTCCATGAGGAGACCTCCATGTCACAGTACCAGGTAGAGGTCACGCTCCATGAGGAGACCTCCATGTCACAGTACCAGGTAGAGGTCACGCTCCATGAGGAGACCTCCATGTCACAGTACCAGGTAGAGGTCACGCTCCATGAGGAGACCTCCATGTCACAGTACCAGGTAGAGGTCACGCTCCATGAGGAGACCTCCATGTCACAGTACCAGGTAGAGGTCACAGTGGGAGGGGCTACAGAGGGGGCGCCGGGGTAAGGAAGCTTACATCACGTACATCACGTTGTAACACGATATTAAAATGGTAATAGACCCTGACACACATAATTCCCATAAATATTCAACAGTTGTTATTTTAGCATACTCCCTTACCCCTACACACACACACACACACACACGTATTAACATACCAGCGTGTTGTGGTACGATCTGAAAGATCACAAGTATTTTCCAGTGCCTGTGCCATTGCTTGGCCCCTGACATCATAATGGCCGCCATGACGGCTCGTTACGCCTCGGCCAATCAGACGCCGTTTTGATCCAGGAGAGACATCCGAAACCCCTCCGAGGAACGGCTGTCGGTGACCCCTTGACCTCTAATGAGAGGAGCACGGGGCCTGATCAGAAGACGAGGGGGGGAACCAGAGCTGTTTGGAAGCACAACGCCTCTGTGACACCCGACACCCGTCCTGCAGCATTGACCTCGCACTTTAGGGTGAGCATTAAAACACATCAGAGGTTCAGACGCTCCATGGACCGGCTTCCTCTGCGGCTGTGAAGACGTCACCCCACTGGAGAAATACAACATTAGAATCGTTCGCCCCTTTTTAAAATATTTGCTCAAAATCTACCTCCCCGCCCGCAAATACACGCAAAAAGTGAACGTCAAAAATGTCTGAGCCTCCATTCACTCAGGCTAAAAATACGTTTCTAGTCTGCGAAGTGAGCCGTTGATGTGTGTGACCCACACATCTGTGCCCCCCTGTTCCTTCCGGTGATTATTTTCGTGTTGTCGTAAGTTCGGCGTAACTCTGTCCTGCAAAGTTATTTTTCTTATTTGGTATTTGTTTCTGCAGCCACCTGATCCGTCATTTCTTCCTGAACTTTATTCTCTTACAACGATTTACTCTTAAAGAGACCAACGCAGAGCGAGGATCCAGTGAAAGGAAGTCAAAACTAATTTATTTGATGCTGGCTGGGGGAGGAGGGGGGGGGCGGTATATTTGAAGCAAAATATGCAAAATAATGAAATATTGCTTTGACAGAAACATTGCTTTTGGAACCTGTGGAACCTAAGGAATGTTATGAAATAATGGAGAAAACATAGAAGACATGAAGGACACATACAGCCAAGTGTGTGTGTTCATTTGTTCACCTGGAATGGATGTGTGCATACACGTGTGTGTTCAGACAGCTCACCGCGCGTCTTCACTGCATACGTGCACGCGTGTGCGTGCGTGCACGCGTGCGCGCGTGTGCATGAGTGAGTGAGTGATGTCCTCCTCACATCCTGCGTGTCCTGACACACACATCCTCCTGAACGCGAGGAGCGAAGGCATGCGTCAGCCGGGTGAATCAGCAGAGGAGTGTGCAGGTACTCATTAAAACCCAGGAGGAACAACTGTTCCGAGCTCATCCCACCATAAATCCAGTCCTCTAACACCCCCACATCCCTCAACCCCCCCCCCTCCCAACCCCCAGGGCAGCCTGTCTACATCCCTGGTCTGGACGGGTCCTGTGCAACACAGACATACACTAGTGTTGGCTGTCAACGCCTGGCTAACACAGACACATCTGCAGGGCCGTAACTACCCTGTAATAACGGGCCCCCCTCGAACGCCCTGCTGTTGTGTGACATCTCAATTCCACATTCTTTTTCTTTTTTGTCGGTGGTGGCACTCGGTTACCCTGTTTCCATTTTTTAGACTTTGGGAAAATAAAGCTACTGTCACTAACTCTAACAGACGTTATGACTTAGTTAGGAATTAGTATTAATATTAGTATTATTTGTTAATTTTAATTTAGTTTTGTCTCAGTATGCTCTGTAACGATGTATATTTTAGTACATTGATTTATGTGGTACTGATCGTATATTGTGTATATATATACGTATAATTTATAGTTTTTTTACTACTGATGGGGCTCAGTCGAAATGTTTTTCACTCTCTACATGTCCTGTACATATGTGAAGTGACAATAAACCACTTGAACTTGAACTTTATATTTCAATCCATATATGTAAAAAAATGGCCACATTCATTTGTGGAGGAAACCGATGAGTAAATGTGAAGAGTCCGTGTTAAAAACAGACAAACCAACGCTGAGGCACACGCCATCCAGTCCCCCCACACCATCCAGTCCCCCCCCCACGCCATCGGGTTCCCCCTGCACTTCTGCTCGTTACTCTAATCAGCCCCCAGCTCCTCCCTGCAGCGCCCCGTCTGCATGGCTCTCTCAGTCAGGTCTTGGTAAACCCTCCCTGCAGCGCCCCGTCTGCATGGCTCTCTCTGTCAGGTCTTGGTAAACCCTCCCTGCAGCGCCCCGTCTGCATGGCTCTCTCTCTGTCAGGTCTTGGTAAACCCTCCCTGCAGCGCCCCGTCTGCATGGCTCTCTCTCTGTCAGGTCTTGGTAAACCCTCCCTGCAGCGCCCCGTCTGCATGGCTCTCTCTCAGTCAGGTCTTGGTAAACCCTCCCTGCAGCGCCCCGTCTGCATGGCTCTCTCTCAGTCAGGTCTTGGTAAACCCTCCCTGCAGCGCCCCGTCTGCATGGCTCTCTCTCAGTCAGGTCTTGGTAAACCCTCCCTGGCTCACTGCCTGATCCCCAGCACCCCCCAAACCCCAGCCTGAAGCTCACTCAGGTTGGGCGTGGCCCCTGGTCCACACCACCTGATGAGCGCGGAGCTACGACCTGCCCAGAGTCCCATGAGCAATGCCGTTGTGTGACGCCAAGAGACAGCGCCGCGCACAACGGCTCCCTGACGCCATGCAGGACGTGTGACTGTAGGCAGGCCTCTGATTGTCTTCCCGTGCGATGGAGGCTGACTTGGGTGCAACACCCATGGGTGCCTCCCAAGGCTTGCAGAGGGAGGGTGAAAGTGTTGTCCGCGTGTGTTAATGCACGTTTCGGTGAAGCTTTAATTTCAGGGTGTCAAGAGGGCCTTTTCTCCATCGATTCAACGAGGAATTCCCGTTTGCCTCATCGCCGCTCACTTCCTCTGTAAGAGATGCGTTCGTTGGGTTCCAATGGGGTGCTGTTTGCTCACAGCCTGGTTTAATTTGTAAGCAGTGGTGCAGCCAGGTAAGAGAGACAGGCAGTGAATGGCGTTTCAAGTGATAATGCTGATGCACTGGACCATTGGCTTCCATACAGCGCACACACACACACACACACACACACACACACACACACACACACACACACACACACACACACACACTTCCCTGTAGCAGTGCTGGCTGCTGCTGCAGAAGCACAAGAGGCTGGCCAAGTACAATATACAGAAGTTTCCTGATTTGGGTTTAAGTGAAGTTTATTCCGTGTGTCATCCTGATAAATAAACAATAAGCATGTGCTCGCGGTCTGAAATATTCATCCTTCTTTGTAACACAAAGCTGGATAAGATTCAGCAGAGTAATTGATGTTTGACTTGCTCTCGCCCAGCTGTGTATGTTTCTGTTGTGTTTTACCACAGGTCGTTTACCACTATGATCTCTGATCTACGACCACACGTCTTCACAGCCTCGGTACGTCCTTCAAGGAGGGGACACAGAGTAGTAGTATTACTGCTGAGGACAACGCTGGTGGAGGCGCTGTAGGGACCCTGTAGATCACCTGACCTCACCCTGACCTCACCCTGACCTCACCCTGACCTCACCCTGACCTCACAGCATCCACAATACGCTGGTCATTCCCATCCTCAGACAGCACGACGCCAGTCCTGTGCCCCTCAAGGTGAGTCCAGCACTGGTGAACTTAGCTTTGAGGTTTAGCTGCTGGTTGTTCCTGGTAACATAATGATGTGCAATCATGTCTATATGGAGTATTTGTGGACTAACAAAGTGTCACACATTGTTTTTTTTCGCTTTATGTTTTTTGCGTTTCATTAAAAAAACAAAAAACGATGTAAATTTCACAGTAAGGGCAACGCATGCTCCTACACGTCTTTCCTAAATCGGTTAAAACATCCTTAACAGATAAAAGAAAAATATAGCAAAAACATAACAACACTAACAATAGTTTATATAAAAATATCACTTTGTTTACGCACACATAAATCCTCATGATCGTGACAAGTCATACAAAAGTCAAACATGTCCATACTGGGCCTACATCCTGCATCTCCTGTACAAGTTCTATCAATATTTACAGATATTCAACATGAAGGCATCTCACATCTATATATGTGAGATTTTATAGTTGACAGATTATGTTTGTAAAATTGCGACTGTGCTGCGCCACTGGAGGGAATGTCATCAGGCTGACTGAATATTAATAATAATGATATTAATATTAAAGTAGGTATTGTTTAGTCAATGTGTGACTTTAAGGTCCCCTCTCTCTCTCTCTCTCTCGCCCTCCCCCTCTCTCTCTCTCTCTCTCTCTCCCTCCCTCGTATTATTCCTCATGTAAAATGCGCAGTGTGATCATCTGTTCCTCGTTCACTTTACTTCGACTGTTGTGCCATCACACACACTGCAGCCCCCCTCCGGACCACATCATCTCCTCCCCAGGGCCAGCCCGGGGGCCCTGTCCCCCTGCCTCACGTGGTGCCTCCGGTTCCTGCTCTTCTTCATCTCCTGGATGTGCTTCCACTTCCCGGCCGCCGGCCCCCGGCCCCGCGGCCGGCCGGCCGGCTTCTTGTCCAGCAGGGCGGCGCAGTACTCCTCCA
>OMKI01013022.1:24788-37055 GCA_900302315.1 Phycis blennoides | reverse complement strand
CCACATATGACCTAACCTCTACCTTAAACCTTCACCTCCGTAGCCCATTCTTAAAGACACTCTCCAACAACATTCACATATTGTACTCCCAACTGTTCAGATGGAAACCATTACACCTACAGTTCCCTCAAACCAACTAAACCAATAAATCAATTTCACTATCCTTCACATCTTGAATTCCATCAAATTTGCCTAATTTAAATATTATATAAAGACCTTGACTTGAACAAATAGTTCAAATAATTGACATAACATATGTTTGAGGTGTCCTTATCAGGGTGGTACACGTCACTATGTTAGTTTAACTTAATGCCCATTTTACATGATGACACTAACTTTAAATGGCACAACATAAACATAATGCACAGTGTTAACTATAAATTGTGAAAAAAAAAATGAAAATGTTTAATTCAAGCAAAAAGGATAGATTGCATCTTTAAGATGGGAAAGATTGCATATTTATAGTTTGACCCATAAAGAAAATGGTAGCTACTTTGAAAGTACAAATAAAATAAATTAGGAACCTGTCCTTTCTGTAACACTTCAATGTCAAGGTGAAAATAGGCTTTAAATATAGATTTTGCTATTAGGAGCCTGTCCCCTAAATTAATTTGACAAAAAAAATGAAGAGACTAACTAATACACAAAAGGTATATTTAACAGTAGTACAAACTGCCTTTTTACTTAAGGTGTACACACCATTTTTCAAGACACCTATGTTCACCAAAGTGAATAAATCTTAGTTTCTACATCCTTCTCATACAGGATCTTTACAAATAGGATCATGGTCAATATAATACATCTATTATATTTACTGTAACCATGGTTACTGAATCAGATTATAATCAGATTAGTGATCAGAATATGGTGACCTTTTTTTTATTTTATTTTTTAATATTAGTTTTGTTTGAATCATTTTCGTTTGAATCATTTCTTGCCTACATCCAGACATATGATGTATATATTGTATGTCCATCTTATTCAATCTAAATGTAGAAGTAGTACAATTTTATATAATCACCAAAAATGAACTTCAAAACGCCTTAAGAGAAGGCTTGACAGAACATCTGTTTCACAGGAAGCCCTGTGGGTTTCAAACCTTTCCTGTACCTCCTGCTGTACCCCACACATCACTCAATGATGGGAGCAGAGCGGTCATTGGTTACCGTCCTCCTGAGTTTGACGTGAGCAAACGGATTTGTCCTGAAAGAAAAAGAAAAATCGAAATGATGATGACAAGTTCAAAACACATAAACACATATATGGGAATATATAAAAGGATAGATCATCTCGAAATTATGTTCATCACACCTTGCGTTGACTAACGCTAATCCTTCAGATATAATAGCATTGTTATTATTTCCTGATCCATGGAGAGGCGTTCAGCAATGGCGTTCTTTTTAGGAAAAGGGTTATAAAGCATGTGTCTACCTGGTTGGGGAGGGTGGAGGAGAGGCCAAATCTGAAGAGAGCTATGATCACAGAGAGATAGGAATGTGAGAATTGCATAGCATTGATTTGCCGTTGTTAAGCTGGGCTAGGCTATGCTACGGCGTCGTTACCTCCTGCATTAGCATGGAAAGAGAGGGCCGGTTGGCAGGCCCCATCCACTCCCCCATGCCCTGGGCGGCTCCACTGGGCCTCAAGCTGACCTTGTGGCTGTCGGCCATGCTGTAAGGGCGTGGGCGGAAGGTGCTAACCCTCGGGGGAGGAAGGGAACGTTCTTCTTCCGACTCGGGGGTCAAGGCAGGCAGGCCCGCCGACACCAGCTTGTCAAGTTGGCCAGCGCTGCCGCTGTTGGCCTTAGATAGTAAGAGGGAGCTGTAGGGGAGGAATATGGGAGATCAATCAGCCATGCATGAACCGTTTAGTGTGACATGTTTCCTGACTGACTGAGGGTTTTTTTCTTGTGTCCTAACCTGCTCCCAAGGCTGTCCATGTTGTTAGCATGAGGCTGGGTGTAGGAGTATGGAAACCAGCCTTTTCTGTGAGGGAGACCATTTTGACATGTTATAGATGTAACATTTTCCTGATCATTATGAAGGCAGGCATAGAGTTTGCACAATGTTTTAAGTAGAGCTTACCGTCCAGTCCTTTCATTCTGACCGTAGTGCCAGCCGTCCCTTGGCTCAGAGATGAGCAGGGTAATGTTGTCACTGGGCAGGAAGTGAAGTAAGCAGGCCCCACCCACTGCACTGCCCTCGGATCCTGCAGGCGTGTGCGCAAACATGGCTTCCACGCGCACAGGTTCCGAAAGCGGCATCATTCTTGGCAGACTGGTGCCTGCATAAGAGCGAGGGAGAGATGGAGATGACATTCTGTTGCAAAGATGCACATAATCTACATTTCACCTATAATGATGTGGGTCATTATGGGAGTTTTTTTCAACTCTGGGCCTCCATGGCACACTCAAGGCGTGTTAATGCCATGCTCTATTAGTTGAGCTGGACAGGACCAGTGGTTACACAACAGACAAACCCAAACCAATCCAATCTTACCCTGAAAGCCGCCCAGTCTCATCTCACTGACAGGTCTCCGAGGCAACGGCAAGGTGGATGTGGCGTACATCTCGGCGGCTTTCATCAGCAGAGGATTCAGCGAGGGGACCTGGCTTCCTCCAGATCCCGACTGTTGGTGCATCAAATGGAGGGGGGTCATGGCCCGGGAGAGGGGCGCACTGTGGGGCAGCGGGGGACTGTGGGGGGCACTGTGGGCGATGGGGAGTGTCATGGCCTGCATGGAGTTCAGGGCCGAGGGGGCCTGGCCGAGGGACAGCACCGTGGACGGGATGAGGCACGGGGACAGGTTGGAGGTGCCGGTGGCCAGGAGCAGGGGACTCTGCTGGGAGGAGCTTCCTGAAGCGGTGGTGGGCGTGGAGGCACCCTGGCCGCCGCTGCCTTCGGGGAGTGGGCCGGGCGAAAAGCCAAGCGGCGTGCTTGTGTGTTGGGGGGACGCTCCGAGGGATTCGCCACCCGAGGCGCCATCGCAGGCGGCCGGGGGGCGGGGCAGCTGAGGGGAGCCCTGCGGTAGAGGGCTGTCACTCTGGGAGGAGGAGGGGGGGAGGCCCCGCTGCTGCTGAGAGCGATTCGAATCTCCATTCGACAGAGGCGGGACTTCCTGAACAGACAGCCTCTGATTGGCCGGGGGGGGACGGAGATAATCAACAATGATTCAATTGCAAAGGGGCATTGGTTGTGTAGAAATAACAGCGCAACACACATCTTGCATATCAAATATCCATGAACATTGGATGTTAGTCGATCAGAAACCAAAGCATAATGAAACGCTGCTCTGTCACCTGTTCAGGCTGAGAGGAGCCTAGCTTGGTGTGCCGCAGCGTTTCCGCTACACCGGCCGCCCCGGAGGTTTGTGGAGCCGTGTGGCGCAAGAGATTCAAGGCCCGCTCTGGAAGCTTGGTGGGCTGGGAACAGGACTGCTGCCAAGACGACAACTTCTGGGACAGGAGTTCCCTGACCTGAGGAAAAAAAATAGTAAGAGCATTAAATGTCATCAACCCATGCACCAGCCCACAGTGGGAGGAACATGGAGTCCAACAGCCAAAGGACATTTTTGTGTGCTTTGAAAATCCGAACCATTTTTTTATAATGGTATAATGGTTCTGCTGTTGGCGTCACCTTGCAGTGGTAGTTGATGAGCAGTTTGGTGACAGAGCTCTGTCTGTCTACCAGGAAGCAGTATCTTCTTCTCTCCTCAGTTAGTGCAGATCTGTAACCGACGGCAACCAGAGTGTCCAGCTCCAACTGACGTCGGCTCATCAGCTCCACAAACTGGGAGAAAAACGTTTCTGATCTGAGTTTTTCGGGTTTTGGATGTTTTGATGCAGAAAACACGTGGTGTTATGTCCATGCACGTCACAAAGCATAACTAGAACATAAACAAAGTCCACTACACAAAGAGTGACCTTTAAATCACAGGCTGAGGGAAAGAGACAAGCTGAACGATTACACAGTGCGGAAACCCTGACCCACTTCCTGCCTGTTACCGTAACAAATTCTTAATCAAATAACCCTCAGGCATTTGATCTTTCCTCTGAAATAACCAGGCTGTTCAATTTCTCTCTTCCAAATGAGAAATAAAACGGCTTCATCTCTTACACGGCTCACATTTCTAACCATAACCCTAACCCTAAATAAAATTAATCTTTCACTAAGTGGCTTGGATATTTTTATAAAATCAGGTGAGGCGGATTGGGTTTTAAGCTCACTCTCATAACCAAACACATGGGCCATGCTGTTTAAGTAAACCCTCATAATGCTGATTACGCTTGTGTGTGTGTTAGATTATTTTGGTGCACTTAACACAATAGGCCACTTTGTCTTCCCTGCCTTATCTGAACAGCTGTAGGAGTTAGCCCGTGTGCATGCATGGCTACGCACGGCGCCAAGCATTACAGCAATATCACTACTATTTACACATCATTGTTCTCTACAGGGCTCATTGTTACCTGCATCTCCCGGTCCCCGTACTTGTTGGGGTGGCGCGTGGCCTGACTCTTCCTGCGTAGCTTCTTCAGCTGCGACTGGCAGCGCTCAATAGACTCGGTCTTAGACTTGCGTTCGCTCTGGTACTTCTTTAAAGTAGCCTGAGAGAAAAGCAGAAAGACAGGGGAAAGGGAGCCAAGCAGTCCATACAAGGTTGTGTTCAGGAAGAGGGTTTTTTCTTTTAATGACTCGATTAGTTTTTAAGGACTACGCAGGCCCAACGGTAAACTCGCTTGCAGTCCACTGTTGCTAAAGTAAAGCCAATGCTGAGTTGTTTGAGTCATGTCTTAAAAGTCATGTAAGCTAGAACACTCACTGTAAGGTATTTTATGTCCAACTCCAACTTCTGCTCCAACTGGGCGAGCAGCTCAGAATGAAACAGCTTCAACTGTGGATGAATCAGATCCATGTCAGTTATTTCATACATACATACTAAAGCGTCAATGCCAAAACCATCGACAAAAACATACCATATTACTAAACTACAAACAACTACAACAGTGCACACACTTACCACATCTTCCAGTTGCACCTGAATCTGTCTGTGGACCTCAGCCATCTGAAACAGTGTGTCTCCTGGAATCAACATGATCAATCGGCTTACATTAAAGGGGGAGTATAATAGAGAACGGCACAGAACACCAAAGTCAACAAAAGTACCCAGCAACAGCGCAGTTGAGCAAAGTCTCAGCCCTACATTTAAAAAAGAAATGTATACCGTCAGAACATGAAACACACTCAGACTGACATTGACATGTTACGACTGCCTTTTCAGAGTAAAGGAACATGTCAGATATGCGCAACATGTCTAGAAAATGCAAAATACTGTTAATTATCATAAACACTTCATGGGTTCACATCCATATATCACTGTCCACTATCTGAACTGTTGCTGATTGCATCTGTCCCTCCTCCGCCTGGCTGTGAGTTGTGAGTCTATTTCAACATCCCTCCCTCCATCTATGTCTCCCCCCTTCCCCCATACAGCACAGTAGTCTGTGGTGTCTGGCATCTCTCCCTCCCTCCCTCCCTCCCTCCCCCCCCTCCCTCCCTCTCCCTCTCTCTCTCCGGCCACCCCCGCTGTTTTCAGCATTACAATGAGATCATGTGGTGTTGTTAATCTCCCAACAATGAATCTACTCTCTCCCTCTACTTCTGTTCTCCCTTTTACATCTCACTCTGGCCCGCGCTCTCTTTATCTCGCTCGGCATGTCCTCCTGTCTTCACTCACGAGATAAGCTTCTCCATCTAGGCCTTTATCTCTTTATCTCTACTATGTATCGTTACATTTACATTTGCCCACGTGCTTCGGCTCCTCCTGCCCCTGTTCCGCCACTCACCCAGTTCCTTGGATCCCTGGCTGTCACTTGCAAGCTCTCCTAGTTTCACCAGAGCATCAAAGTAACCCTTGGCAGCCACCGTCACTCCTGAAGAAAAGAGCACATTGTTTTGTTTTTTTTATGAATAAAAGCTTTCATGCTAGTTTTCATACTGGAAACCTGTGGAACATTGAATAACAGGTTAAACCCTGTAAGACCCTGCAAAGACCAGGGCTGGGTCACAGGAAAAAAACGCCATGTTGTTGTCGGTCCTGAAACCTCCCAAGGCGATACTTCCATAGATGTCACGGCAGAGGACACTTGTTGGTATGAGATGTTTTTAAAGAGTGGACGATGTGTTGATGGTGAAGAGCTACGGTTGGGGTGGATATAGAAGTTATGCTTTTATATTTAGTTTTCAAATCAAATTCAAATTCCTTCTCCTTTCTTCATTTCTGATAAGACACACGAGCCCAGCACCTATTTTTAAATACATTTTTACGTCATAGTACCACGGCTTCAGATCTTAACCAAACGGGTTCCCTGTTCCCCCTTATCACCTCTTTCCAGCATGCGGCTGTGAACTGTGCCGAGGCTTCCTTTAATGCAGATCCACCATTTCACAGCAAATGCGGGTCTTTCCCAGGTTTTGGCCGGGGTGTGAAAGGGGTTACTGAGGGTATGACAATGGTCCTCTGTAGGCTCTAATGAGAAGCTGGAACACAGCACTTCTAATGAAGCTCCTTTGGCTACAAAGTGGGGCAAACACTCCTGTCTTCACCAAACTGTATACCGACGTGAATCCGAGCCAAACAGCAGAAACGGGATGTTTTTTTTATCATTTGTATACGTGCAGAAAGGTTTCCGCCATTCTTCTGTGCACGATTTGGCACATTTCTCAGGAGAAAAAACGACGTGTGACTCACCCATCAAGGCCTTCTCGTAATGTTTCCCCATGGTTACAAAGTTCTTCAAACTGGGATTGAACTGGTCCAGGATCCCCTGCAACCACACGCACCCCCCAATGTCAATTGCTATCAGGAGCAGCCAATTTGAAAAGCATTCGGCGGAAACAAATTCTGCGGCAACACCACTGTGGGCCGCTGCGTGACGACAGGGTTTGTCATGGCACAGCAGACATGCCAGAACACACCGTACCTTATAGACATTCTCTGTCATCTTGTTGACCTCTTCGGTGCGAGACATGGTTCCCCTGTTGTTTTTTTTCCGTTTTACTTTAATACAAATATGTTGTTGTTGTTGTTGTTGTTGTTGTTGTTGTTGCACTCCTCTGTTCTATACTTTATCAACAGCAGCCCACTAAAAGGTGAACATGACACAAAAAAAAGAGTGCATTAGTGCATAAATAGGCCACAGAAAGCACACAAGACCCTCAAAAGCGCAGGAAGCCCCCTGACATATAAAGAGGAGACGGCCATGTAAAGGCATTCATTGGTAGGCTTCTCATGTAGGCAGCATTAGTGTGGAGGTCCCCATTGATCCATGGATGTAGAGATGGCCCTTTCTCAGTCCTATGCTTACAACATACACCATAAAAGAAGGACCATTCTATAGGGAACACTATTAAGATACTATTATGCTTTAACACTGCATTCATGGGTTGACAACAAACATGTTTATTTATTGCCAATAAAATAATAAATTGAAACGTTAGTGAAATATGTACGCAGGGATATGCTATTTACAATAAAGGAGTCACACAACAATGAAAAATAGCCACTAGGCCTACCTATTATTTCTTTTCACCCGGTAATTTGTTTTCATTCCCAGCTCCTGTTTTACATGGATCACTTTACTGTCTCGGCTGCCAATTCCTATATCTCGTCAAGGCTTTGAGGGAACCCAAATATTTATCCTAGATTCATGTGCAAGGGCAGCCCCACATTTCGAGAGAGGAACAATGCGGTGTCCCACGTATCGGGACACTAAATAAACGGGAGACAACAATTCCTTCATTCCTTGGCAAAGAAGAGGAGGAAAGAAGGAAGAAGAGAAGGAGAGCGCTCCAGGGTCGAAGGAACTCCAGCATGGCTTCAACGACAAATGGCTCATCCTACTACGGCGTCCCCTTTGTTATTACAGCAAGATTACATAGAACTCTTGGGGCTCGTATCGAGTCATGACGACTGACACGAAGGAAACATTTCCCAAGAGCGCCTTGCACAATATTAGCTTTTCCACAACACCGCGCTAATGTGATGTGCAACAGGTTACGATGGATTGATGTGCCAACCCTTCTGTGATACGGAAGGTTTATAGCACACATGAGGTTTCTTACTGTGCACATCTGAGGGATCACGTATTGTCCATGCCAAGGCTGCATTATGTTTGCACAATGCATTGTCGTTTTTGAAGAGTTAGGCCAAATATTAATTATTTAGAGTAATCCATTTTGATCCATCAACAATCGTGAATAATACATTTAAACACAGGCCTATCATATGCTATAGTACCGCCAACATTAATTAACTTTCTGTTCTCGAAAGACAAAACTCAATTCGTCTATTGTTGATTGACAAATTCAACTGGAGAATTCACAATTCAGAGGCGCAATGCGACGAACGGCGTGAGGCCATAGACGCAAAACATTGTTTCAATTCATTTAGCTGTGGGCCGAACGCTCACTGCCATCTGGCGATGTCGCCCCTCGACTACCTGTTGAGCTCAAATTAGATCAAACTATTTCAACTCGACCTACAAAAAGGTGGCGACATGATGCTACAATCTTTTGCAATTTGTAAAAGCCCACATACCTTTACTGATGTCATTGTTGGAAACAAAGTTGCCGTGCGACTGTTAAACGGAAAGTAGAACACCCCCCCCTCGTTTCTTTCTATTACTCCCCCCCCCTCTCTTCGTTAGTGGGGGGTTGTTTCATCCACCAGTGCACTAAATCTCAAACCCCTCCACCCCTTTCCCTGCCCTCATTCTCCCTCTCTTTACACTCCCTCTGACTCTCCTTTAGTCCGAGGAATCAGGGTCAGTTATTTGGTGCCGTTCAGTACCTCTTCTCATTATTGAGCCGATTACCAACATGCCTTCACGCTCGTACCCCGGCCAGAAAAATCAGCAGCAAACCCCGAGAAATGCGCCCGCAACTTTCCTGCCGTTAACCCCCCCCCCCCTCTCTCAGCCATCCCATTCTCCCAACCTCTCTTGCCCTGACAATGTTCTCTCTTTCACACGTTCCCTCGCTATCCCCCTCACTCTCTCACTCACTCACTCACTCACTCACTCACTCACTCTCTCGGGCAGAATAACAATGAGCTAACGGGACCCTGTCTGAATGGTGGCAGGGGGAAAAATGACCCGGGTCATTTTGAACCGGAGACACAGAGCCGCGGAACGAAGAGGCACCTTATCGACACCCTTTTGTCACGCTTTTTCTGGGGCACTTTAGTCTTACTTGCAACTTTGAAGCTTTAATAAAGTAGTAGAAGATAGCGAATTCATAGTGGATTCTTAATTTAGAATGCACTGTTGCCCACATCATTAGTAGGTAATTCACAATCAGATCATTGTGATATAATGACTCATGAGGCTTCATGAACACTTGATAATGCTGCAATTCCTGATTAGTTGAGGCAGTTAAAAACAATCGTTAAGTATTTTGTGTGAGGTCATCTAAAGTGAGGACTATCTATGCCTTACAAAGCATTTCTAATTACATTTAAAGGCAAATGCCTCAAGCACCATTGTAGCAGTACCAATACTCACTTTACTCCCCAAAGGACATTCTCACACACAAGTCTCAACTTATTATGTCACGTGGGCCTACTAAGCATTTAGAAATGACGAAGGGTCGACTGATTGCGTCAGTGGTGTAAACTCAGAACTCACCACTCAGAACTCAGAAGAACTTTATTGCCAAGTAGGTTTGCAGCTACGAGGAATTTGTCCTGGTGGTTCGTGCGCAACAGTCAACAGTACAGTGAACAAACAAAAAAACAACACCAACAATAGACAATACAAACAACAAGCAACAGTAAGTGTTTTAACAGTGTATGGTGCCAGGAGTGCAAAGAGTGTACAGTGCAAGGAGTGCAAAGAGTGTTATTGTCAGTGGGGGGTGGGGGAGGGGGTGGGGGGGGGGGGGTCCCGGGACCCGGGACCGATTCACGATCCCAACTGCTGCTGGGAAGAAGCTGTTCATGTGGCGGGAGGTTTTGGTCCTGATGGACCGCAGCCTCCTGCCAGAGGGGAGCGGGTCAAAGAGTTGATGTCCGGGGATGAGAGGGGTCGGCCACAATCCTGCCTGCCCGCCTCAGGACCCTGGAGGTGTGCAGGTCCTGAAGGGGTGGAAGGTTGCAGCCAATCACCTTCTTCGCAGAGCGAATGATACGCTGCAGGAGGAGGCGTTGAGGTCGAAAGGGTTAGAAGGGGTGTCCCAGCGGGGCCACAACCAATGGCTGTACGTTTATTTTTGTGTTCTATTGATTGGCATAGTTTGTCAATAATTATTTTGTGTATATTAGCACGTGTTTAGTTGGTATGTTTTCAGTATGTTGAACAGTAGCGTAATTGTAATGTTCAATTACCAACCAGTCACTGGTGTTACAGTGGAGAGTGCTGTTGGTTATCATGTCTTGATAGAGACCAGGGTTCAACTTGTAGCATTATTCATGGAAACCGTACATCGTTTTGGAAATGTAAACGATGTACGGTGAATTGTGTGTGTCAATTCTAACCGGTGCCGCAGTGGCCAGAGCTGTTGGAGCTGTTATCATTTCTATGGAGACCTGAGCTCGACTCTGAGGTCAGTCTCCATGGAAACCTGTTGCAACCTTGTTAACCTTGAACCTCTGACCAGAATAAAGCATGCGGTGGCGGTGGTGCAGTGGAGGGAATGCTCGGTGATCAGATGTGATGTTGTTCAATGCCCCGCGTAGGCCCTTCTGCCTGGAAATCTAGTGTGAATCACAATGCCAATTATAACCTCCGACCACACGAAAACCGCTGTCTTGGTGGTCCAGGGGAAAGTGGCTCATGTGAACTGTAATGATGATTAATGCATAAACTCTGAGCAGAGTGATCAGAGTTTTGTGGTGAAGTCGCGAGAGCTGTCGGTGATCAACTCTGGGGACCTCGTTCACGTCCCACTGAGAGCGCTCTTCATGGAGACCCAAGCATTTTGGAAAAAGGCAACAACGTCACGTGAATAGTAATGCCAATTATGCAGATAGAGTTGTTGGTCATCATCTCTGGAGACCTGGGTTCAACTGAAGCCGGTATCCAAGGAAACCTAATGTCATTTTGGAAACAATGTCATGTGAATTCTAATGTGAATTGAAATCTCCGTTCACATCAAAGCTGACTTCCTGGTCACGGGGTAGAGGGAGCTGTTGACTATTCGTTCTGGAGACGTTCTGGTTCTGGTTCTGGTTCAATTCCTGCAGAGGGCTTCCTCCATCAAAACAGATCAGAAATGTAACAATGTCATGTGAATTGCAATGTCAATTAAAACCTCTGACCAGGTTATAGGTGGTTGGACGGACTCAAACATCCTCCCAATACCAACCTTGGAGGAAGTCAAACCCGGGTCTGGAGCTGAGCGCCAACCGCTCTCTCAACTGCACCACTGGGATCACTACCCGACCCCTCCCTGGATCAACAGCCATATCAAACACCTCCACAACACCTACGTTTTGCTTTCCACCTCAAATCCTTCTGCGCAAACCTCAAACCTAGTACAGAGAAGCAGAGGCAGCCTCAAGTGGTGATGTTTTTATTGACTTTTTTGCAGAGAGCTTAAACACAGTTGCCAACACTACACTGGGTAGGACTGATACAAATTTGTACAGCGTTTTGTTAATAGTTTGTATTGCGTGCGTGCGTGTGTGTGTGTGTGTGTGTCTTTTACAGACTAAATCATGGGATTGTGAATGTTTTGAGCAAGTTGTTCAAAACATTTACAATCCCATGATTTTGTCTTAATTTAGTCTGATGAATAAATGCTCCGTAAAGGCCTAATAAACATAATCATAGTTTCTGATTTATGGCAGTATAATGTGGACATGTGAACATTTGTCAAGGTATTTAGGCCTACCTATGAAAAATGACTTCCTGCTGGCAAAGCAGGTTCTGTCCAGTAGATGTCAGTAGTGCAACAAAATACGCTTTTGCGTCAGCCTGATGATGGGTGGCCCTGCTTGTCTGTCTGTCTGTCTGTCTGTCTGTCTGTCTGTCTGTCTGTCAGTCTGGCTGTCTGTCCGCCTGCCTGCCTACCTGTCTGCCTGCCTTGCATTCCAAGTTTGATTGAGCGGTTCCACTTAGGACAGGCTGGCAGCAGCCCAAATAATGTCCTGAAGAACAGGAAGGACGGCTATTTGTCTTTCATGATCTTAGTAAATAGTCGGTCAAGCAGGTCGACTTCCAGGTTGAAGTCTATGTTTTTCTCCTTGGAAATGATCCAAATGCGTATGTCA
>OMKI01013022.1:6677-24768 GCA_900302315.1 Phycis blennoides | reverse complement strand
ACCTATGAAAAATGACTTCCTGCTGGCAAAGCAGGTTCTGTCCAGTAGATGTCAGTAGTGCAACAAAATACGCTTTTGCGTCAGCCTGATGATGGGTGGCCCTGCTTGTCTGTCTGTCTGTCAGTCTGGCTGTCTGTCCGCCTGCCTGCCTACCTGTCTGCCTGCCTTGCATTCCAAGTTTGATTGAGCGGTTCCACTTAGGACAGGCTGGCAGCAGCCCAAATAATGTCCTGAAGAACAGGAAGGACGGCTATTTGTCTTTCATGATCTTAGTAAATAGTCGGTCAAGCAGGTCGACTTCCAGGTTGAAGTCTATGTTTTTCTCCTTGGAAATGATCCAAATGCGTATGTCAGAAACAATGTTTTGTCAAAGGTTGGCTCATAGCCACATGTGTCTTCAATAGACCAACATAATTATGGAGCTTAGAGAGAAATATATCTTACGAAGACAATTATTGAAATAGTTTAATCAAAATGACAGAAAATGTGTGTTCATATTTGGGAAAATAAATTAATTATTCCATATATCGCACAGTAATGAGCAGTAGCAGGCTATATTGGTCCACCTATTGCAGATAAGCGGATCTCTTCGTTTCAATTTCTCTAATCCAATGAGGTGTGATATGATTATACTATGGTGCACTGGCTATATCATGCTGCCTGATTACAGCTAGCAGGAGCCGATTGTTTACATATAACCAATGCAATAGCAGGCCTACACATCAAGTCATTTGTTAGCTTTAGTACATTTTAGTTTTCACAATATTGTTTGCATTTTGATGGTGGTACATAGTTAAATGTATTTGGACCATCGATTTGGATGAACCCAGCAGCCCAGATTCACACTTGAGCCATTTGACACACACTAAATGGATACAAACCTTTCAATAAATGATGCAAATAAGCATTATGCCATTTGAGCTTACCTCATAACAAACCATAAACTAATTATTCTAATTTAAAACCTGTACAATGAGGAACAAGTTCATACAAGATAATATTGTCAATGGTCTTGTGAAGTTGTTTTTGTTCAACACTACCTTTACATATTTATTTTAATTGAGTGTGTTGAAATTGTTACAGGCCTAAAACAGTAACATAGCAGACGGCTACTGTTATGTTATTAGGTGTCCTTTCCTGTCATCGGAATCAACAAGATGTTTGGTCTTCATGTTTGTGGTGTATGATTTACGTTGACCTCAGCACTGACAGCAGATCTACTTGCTGGCATATCCACCCCAGCCTGTAGTTCAGACAGGGGAATGGGGGAGTTAATCAGGCCAATTAGCCCTGTAGCATCGATGTTATTAGCCGCCACGTGGCGTTTGTAAATATAAGATGTTGTGCTCGTGTGTCTAATTGAATGGCATGCATGATTGACTCTTGCATGATTGACACTCAATGAAATGCGGTGGAGTTGATGAAAGATGACAGAAAATAATAATGGAGGAGAAAATGAATGCCAACCCTAAATAATTGAAAAAAATAATAATAAATACAAAATTATTATGGGTCTGCTACATTTATGTACCAGGTCACATGCTCCAATGTCAATGTGTGACATCCTCACTAGTTCCCTTCTCACTTCTCGTACATGAAAAGAGCAGACCCATAACTATGAGCGTCTTATATGATGCCTCTATATGAAAAGGATCCAATGTAGCTTGACAGGACTACTAGTAGTTTATGTAGTTCTAGTAGTTTATGTAGTACTAGTAGTTTATGTAGTACTAGTAGTTTCTATGTAAAGTGGATCAATGGGTGGAGTGGTAAAGAAAACACATTTAAGGGGGGGGGGGGGGGGCTGAGGAGGCATGAGACAGGAGAGGCAGGGATGGATCATGTGGAGTTAAATCACTCCCTCAGAGTAAATCTCTCACAAGCTCCTCTGTGGCCGAGGAGAACAGGCTTACTGCTGGCTCACCAGAAGACTCTCAAAGGTACAGTGAACTTCTTCTACTGAAGTAATTGATTCGATGAATGCCCAATATGGATCTCTTTTTTGAATATTTTTAGAATGTAGCACAGAATATTACATTAGCTTATTGTTGTGAAGGATTTCTATTTAAACAATAATATGCAATATATAATATGCTATAATATGTTTGGTTGACTCATTACAATATGCACAAGTTCCAAGTCTAGAGCTAGTCCAGCGTAGAGCATACTTATATGTTGGTGATCTTGTAAAGAAATAGGCATTTTAATATACTGTATATCTGGTTTGTAGTGTAAGTATGTTGTTTTTAATGGTGTGTTTACAATAGCACACCAGCCAGGTGATAAAAAGCTGAAAATAACAAAATAGAGAGATTTCTACAATTATGGTTTAGAAAACACCACCAATCCTCACTACTTAATTTTATTTCAGACTTCATCCAGGGATGTAGTCTTGATTGCCTAATTGTCAATGGTGCTGAAAAAAAGTTTTTTCCCCAAAGATAATCTTGTTTTGTGTGTTACCTGATACAAGGTTAACATGGTAATTGTATTGAATATTTGCCAACCAAAAGCTGTCACACCGTTTGATTACCCAACTTGGACTTTATTTTGAACGGATAGTCCGCTTTTAATTTAGGGCTAATCACACAAACTTAGCTTTGACCATATGCTAATCAATTGACACGCACGCACGCACGCACATGAACACACACACACGCACGTAGACACACACACACAACCACATGCTGCTCTAAGAAAGTCCACTTATCTGCGGTGAAGCCAAAGCAGAAGCTGGCCACTAGGCTAATGAAGTGACCTGCTGGAGATAATAAACTTAGGTCTGAATAATGGAGATTGGCCGTGACATGCTTCTGTGGTTGGACCATCTGGCTGAGCTCTAAGCTCCATGATTCACAGGCACTTCAGCAGCAACACAGACACCTTTACATACACACATCCTCCATACAGTGTGCACCTACAATTATTAATGTGTAGTAGATGTGCTTCATACCTGTCTCCATATTTTAAATGAGTGTATTTTATTGATCCTGGCACTTTATAAATCAATCTCTCTTACTATGGACTCTGAGACCCTCATTCAAGAAATAAATCAAGTCACTAAACTAATACAATATTTCTACATATCAAAGTCAAAATAAAATATTATTGAATTGCATTAATATTGATTAACATTTGCATCTGCTATCATATACCATATACGTCTTGCTGCATGCATGCCAGGGAGATGATCTGACCAGTAAACACGCACGCACGCACGCACGCACGCACGCACACACACACACACACACACACACACACACACACACACACACACACACACACACACACACACACACACACACACACACACACACACACACAAAGCAACAGGTGGTGATTGGGATTTAGCTGTCACCTCAGGCCCAGTATTTAATTACAGCTAACTAATCTTTAAGCTTTAATGCTTTACCACTAAAGCAGGAAGGAAGAGGCAGAATACACTATATAAACTAATACAAATATAAGATATACAGATGATATCCCTATACAATCCATATGCTAATCCCTGTATTGCTCTTCTCACTACATAAACACCTAATATTATTAAACTGCAATATAGTATATTCATATACTGAAACAGTAATCCTATACAATAAATGAACTGCATTGAGTCCGGCCCTAACCGGACGTTCAGAGCTCGTGGCCCAGGGCCGTGTCTGGTGAGTGATCAGACTAGCACTAGCTGAGGCAAAAGGGCAGTCACGCCAACAGGACGTTAATCCTTCAGGCTCTGCTAAGAACCCTTATGTTTGTGTGGCCGCCTGTCTGGTGTCCTATTTTACTGATCTGCTTTCGTGGAGATGCTTTTGTGCGAAAGTAGTTCCTAAATCCTAGTCAGTGTATACGCAACTTCAATGCCCATAAATCACACCTCTGATGTCTTGTTCGCAGGGTTTCTTCCAGCTCCGAGTATGACAAAAACAAGAGGCGCTTTGAGGAAACAATGCCATCGGGAATAAATTGGAATCAGAAAAACGTCCTTCAATGGCAGGCGTTCTGATGCCTTTCCCCATATCAATCACCAAAAACCCGACGTAACCTTTCCTTCACGCTCGGAGTCCTGACAGTAACGGCAAGGCCGCGTTCCTCTGGCTCGCTGAGTGGTCCGACAACAGGAACCATGAGGATGCCCGGATCTCCCCCCTGGTCCTCCATCCTGCTCCCCGCCGTCCTCTCCTCTGTGCTTCCACTCCTGTTCTGCCCGGCGCCGGCACTGGCGGGCTCCGACTACGACTTCGGATCTCACCCCCGCTTCATGTGCATGCCCGTGCCCCTGGACCTGGACCCATCCTGCTTCCCCATGGGTGGGCCCAGCATGGGCGGGCCCAGCATGGGGGGGTCAGGGCCCGGTGGGTCGGCCCACCACGGCAGCACGACGGGGGCGCCTCCTTCCGGCGGGTGGGGGATGCCGGAGGAGGCCAAGGCCACCATACTCCACCTGCGGGAGAGCCTGGTGCAACAGAAGGAGACCATCTTGGATCAGAGGGAGACCATACGGGAGCTGACCGCCAAGCTCGCCATGTGCGAGGGCTTGGGTCACCATGCCGACGACCACCACGGTGGCAGCGCGGGCGCGCACGCCCGTCACGGCGGAGGGCGCCCCGCCTACTCCGACCACGGGCCGCATCACGGCACCCAGCAGGGTCACCATGGTAACCTCGCACCGGAGGCGCCGCACCACCCGCCGGTTAGGGGTCACGGCAACAACAACAACAACCAGGGGAAGGATAAACACACGGCGGCGGGGGAGGTGAGCTCATCGCCAGAGCAGATGGAGAGGATGCTGCACTCGCTGAAGGACCGGCTGGAAGACCTGCAGGTGAGAAGGCTTTCTAAAAGGTTGAGGCCATTATGGAAAAGGGTATGAAAAGTGATTAAAAATGAATGAGTGAGGTTGACTTATGTAGGGGGAACAACATAGAGGTTAAGGTTGAGGGGAAGATTGAGATCTGCAGGATATAGTCTTTCCTCAATCGGGCGCTGCTTAGACTGTACACTGTGCATTCGTGACAAAGATGTAAGATATTGCTGAGGATAAGGAGAAAGAAAAACACAAGTGGAGCACAGGTCGAAGATCAGAATTAATTATTGTGATCTCCTTTGAGTGAGTGGTAATCAGGACATACATGCAGACAAAGCCTGGATTAGCAGAGAGGCAACGAGAGGCAGAGACAGACAGGAGAATACACGAAGAATTTCAAATCAATTGATTATCTTGGAGCACAATGACTCATGTAGTCAGTTGATTTAGTTCGATGAAGTGTTACATGTTACGACGCAAACACATGAAAATTGATGGTGTGCAATTCCTTCTTAGAAATTTAGTGTTGCTCTTCATCAAATGAAAGAAATGGGTATGAAGGAATTGGGAAATAGTGATATGTAATCCTGCCCTATGATAAATATGAATCGTCAAAGTGTGGTCTCATTCATTGGCCTTATCCGCTCTCCATGAACAGAAGAGGAACACATCCAACACCTACTCCAACTCCTTGAAGGATCTGCTGCAGAGGAAGATCACCACTCTGGAGCAGCAGCTGCAACACAGCACCGCCGCCCTCAGCAGCCCAGATCACCATGACGACCACGGCCACCACAACGGCGGCGGCGGCGGCGGCGGCAGTCATCCCGACGACATCGATCGCCACGACGACGACCACAGCGACGACACGCACCCCAACGACCACCGCCACGACGACCACGACGAAGGAGGAGGAGGAGGAGGTCGCGACGACGGGAACCATGGTGACGGCGTCCACAGGGAGGAGCGCGGTGGCGGCCACCATGACGACGACGACGACGACCATCACCGCGACGGCGAGGGCGATGACGGTGACCATGGCGACCGGGACGAGGGCCATCACGACGGGAGCCCAAACGGCAACGAGGCCGACAGCCGCGGTTTCCTCCCGCGCACGGGGTACCAGACATCGGGGTCCCGCTCGCACTTCCACGTTAACAAGCTGGAGGATATGCTGAGTCAGCTGCACCTGGCAGGTACGCTGGGCCTCCATCCCCGGGAGTCATCTCCTGTCACCATAACCTGCAGCCGGCGGAAAGTATAAAAAAACATGTCAAAGTTATAGCGTGACTCATGCTGTTGTTCTTCATTCAACAGGGTCTAGCAGGAAGAACGTCAAAAGTCCAAACGCCTTCCAGATCGGCTTCCCCATAAGAACCAACTACATGTATGGCCGTCTGAAGAAGAGCCTCCTCCACGAGATATTTGCCCTCACCCTGTGTCTGTGGATCAAGGCGGGCGTGGGGCCAGGCCTGGGAACCCCCTTCTCCTACTCTGCACCCGGGCAGGCCAATGAACTGGTGCTCATCGAATGGGGGAACAACCCCATGGAACTGTTGATAGACGATAAGGTAAGGGAGAAGAACTGGAGCATGCACGCCTACGGAGAGGTTGAATAAAGCCATTGCTGGCCTTAAGTGGTGTGACCATGCATCGTGTCAATCAGCTTAGCTCTAAGACTCTCTCCACCTGATCTATAAAATGGTGTCAATCTGCTCAGTTGTCACGCTGTGAAGCGGCAGACTGTGGCCGCTAAGTACAACAGACTGTTGCTATGGACACAGTTGCAACCGTATCTAACAGACGGAAGCAATGAAAACGTTTTAGAGTTGTTAGATCATTGATTGATAAATAAATCATTGATTTATTTAGCGAGTAGACGTGTAATAACAGGATAAGGTACAGCAAGTTGGTCAATCAATTGTGATAACCCCACCCCCCCCAGAATACTGCACCAGAGTACAGTACACTGGTATAGTATCACCAGATTAGGCCGACAGAATGTCCAGAGTACAGGTATTCTGGGAATGCTGCACAGTACATTTATGTGTACCATACTGTATATAACCGGGAGCTGACATTTCTCTGCCCATCTCCACCATTGTTCCCTCAGTCCGTGTCACTGCCCCTGTCACTGGCCGATGGGAAGTGGCACCATGTGTGTGTGACGTGGTCGACTCGAGACGGCCAGTGGGAGGTGTTCCAGGATGGGGTCCAGAGGGGATCCGGGAAGAACCTCTCTGCTTGGCACCCCATCAAGCCTGGAGGCATCTTCATCCTGGGACAGGAGCAGGTGAGACATCCTCTTAAAAGCAACGTCTCAGGTGTGTTAGGGTGACAATGCGATTAGAGTGATTAACATCTTGCCTGCATGTCTGTTCTCCTTTGGCCAGGATACTATGGGCGGTCGTTTTGATGCGACCCAGTCGTTTGTCGGGGAGATCTCGGACCTGCAGATGTGGTCCCATGTCCTGACCCCCGGGGATATCTACAGCCTGGCCTCGTGTGGCAGCCATCTCAGCGGTGACGTTATAGCGTGGTCTGAAGCCGAGGTGGAACTTCACGGAGGGGCTACAAAATACCCCTTTGACCCATGTCACTGAGGACCGGCCGCCTGTTAAAACCATTGAGGAGTGTTGGAGGATCAAATGAGAATCTTGGATGTCAATGGTCAAAGAACTGAACGTGGCAAATCTGTTCTTCAGTCACGTCGACCTGTGTACTGGTTTCTGATGGGAACACTCGGTGGCATCTTGCTCCTCTCCTGGTTTTTGAAACAATGCCTTCCTTATAGTTGAACCTTTTTCAAAAAAGTGTTTGTAAGTCACAGATGGCGATGCATTTCTACAATGCACTACCATGTACGAAGCGAGTGTGAAAAGAGAAGGGAGTTTTACTTTAATCACACATAAAATTTGACATATTGTCATATTCTTAAAAAGATAAAGCACAATACTGTGAGGTATTTTTTTTAATCTAGAGGGCTCATGTAGATTTAAATCATTTCAGTGTGATGATGTAGAAACATGTTGTGAAATCTGAATGAGAACGATTGCTGATTGAATGTGTTTTGGGAATGTATGATCTCGATTCTATAAGAAAACTATTTCTATGGAAGATACAGCTAATTGACCAAAGAAACCATACATTAATTTCCCCCTTAGTCATATTTTACATTGTAAATATGTTGACCCTTTTAATATCACGGAAATATCAGTGATTTCTCTATACTATTGATAGAATTAATGTTTTAGATATTTAAAAGGTTTAGGCTGTAGAACATTTTTCATAAATATAGTAGTAATATGTTTATAACGTGTGTGTTCACATTGGGGATTGCTCAACAGCTCTGGCCTTGACTTTATATTTACTCTTGTATATCAAAATGTGATTGTAGAATTTCCAAATGTATTTTCAATTGCATTGTCCAACTGTTAGATAATAGCTCACTTTAAATAAAATGAGTAATAAATAAGACCATAGCTATTTAAAAAAAAAATGGGTACCCATGAATTCAACATACAAACTCTCAACTTCACAACCAATATTATTTGCAATTGCAAATTTTTCAGTTATTCAACATAAGTGATAATCACTTTCCCATCACACCGCGAAGGTGAATTGCCAATTTGAATAAGGCAATAAGATGCCTATTGCAATGCCCAGGCAGTGCGGAAGGTTAAGGAAACCTTGAAGTGGGACTATAACAGTAGTAAAGTTAGTTAGTCATCCGTTCAATAACAATAACTGCATTAGTTCTTTTCAGTCCACCTTTAATTGTTACACAGTAGTTTCCTGACACAACGTACCTCGGTTTTTGTTTTGCTACATTTACAGATGATCTACCCATCCTGCAATAAACAAAAATAAATAAATACAAAATAAAGTACATTTCTGGAAGAGAGGTGGTTGAGGAATCAGGTATTATCAGCCCAGTAGTCCTGTGTCTGACTATTTAGAACCATTCAGTGTTGAGATAACTTATTGGAAATATCCCAACAGCTTTTGGCAACTTTGCACATTAAGAATCCCCATTAGCTCAAGGCCCTGTCACATGACCAGGTGTAACCTTCGCTCACTAGCAGAGCAGTGGTGGGGGCGGGGCTTGTTACTTTAGTATATTTTGGTAAAATCCAGGTGAACAAAAAGGCATTCCTTAAATCTTTCCCACAAGGACCACGCTTCAGTCACGTCCTAGAAGCAACATCAGGTCAGATAAAAGGCTTGCCTCAACATTTAGCACATGCACCAGAGGGCAAGAGTGGTGCACAACCAACAGATCTATTGCAATAAATTGATCAAGTATATCTTTGCTGCTTTCTGTGGTGGGGATGGGGATTAGTGTTCACATTTACATGTTCCCCCACAAGTCACAGCAAAACCTTCAAGGACATTGCAGGCATGTCAAATCACTAATAGAGGGCGGTAAAGAGTATTAGTATCAACAGTCAAACAAAAGCATTTGAAAAAGCTTCAAATAGCAAAACAATTACAAAAATGATAAAGTGCGGGACAATTATCCTACAGAGCTGCAGTCTTTCCTGCCTACATAATTGAATAATCATGGAGCAGTCAAGCAAATTCATTGGTGGACTTACATAACAATTTTCAACCCAGGTACTAATAAGTAATAAGCATTGTTGTGGTTGGATTTCTTTAGAGTAATAGCCGTGTTTTAACATCTGGACAGTGAGGAGGAAGCCAACAGCCTATGGTACAGCTCACTGCTTGTGCTTAGTTTGATCCACTTCATCACTTAACAAGTTCACTTCTAATGTCAGACCTTGATCAGCATCGTCTTGACAAATGACAAAATATAAACGGTCATGATTCTCAATAATAAAAAAAAAACAATGATGATTCACAGATAAGTGACTTCAATCTCAAATCCTACACGTGTTTCAGATAGTACGTCTTCTCACATTAATCAAATGTACAAAACATCTGCATGGCCCGACTCCATCTGTAATGCCTCCGTTGATCAACATGCAGTCCTACAGTAACTCGTACAAAAAAAGTGATTCTTCTAACAACAAAAAAGACACAATAAATTAAATCATTTCTAGGTGAATTGTAAACAAACAGGCTAACCACTATTTACACAAAAAAAGGAGACAGTATAACAAAGCTGCCATTCAACGTCTCCCTAAGACCCAGTACATATGTGAAGACCTGGAAGTGTCCAAACCACCCTATATTAAACGTAGATATTAAACGTAAAAAGTGAGAAGAATTTGTAAAGTGAGCAAGACGCCAGTATTTATCTAGCAGCAGTTACCTGGGGGGGAGGGGGGAGAAGGTGGTATGCCATTACATCAAGTCATAAACATGAGCCTAACTCGTAAGTCTATATTGTGTCAGAAAGGCATTCGAACAAGCCATCAAGAACAGCACCATGCTACTCTACTCGAGAATGACTATTGCTCATGAATACCGACAAACATACAAGCGCTTCGTCCCAGTAAGCCAGCTCAAGGTATCCGCGGGGAACTAAACCGTCCAGCTAAATAGAAGTGTGCAACCGAAAATGACTCATTATCGGCCAAAGAGTTGGATAACGAAGAGACCCAGCCAGGCTATACAAAATGTTTCTCCATAAATGTAAAATTATGAACAGCAATGAACGACAATACTTTGGTGAGGTTTTTACAATGCTACCAGAGCAATAACCTGTAGCTAAGCGGTCAATACCTACTTGGTAAATGTTGAACCCAAAAAAAAAAAATACAAATAAACGAAAGTTGTGACTTGAGTACTAGAATTGCTTGCTACCCTGAATAAGACAAATTTCACAGTTCACCTTGACGTCAAACGAGTGAGGAACGTACTTAGAAAGGGGAAGTAGTAGTCGTAGTAGTAGTCATAGTAGTACAGTGTGCTCTTAATGTAGTGTTATGATCGCAGCAGTAGTAGTCGTAGCATCGCCCGGGTAGTAAAGGCAACCACAGTGAAGGAGCTCTTTACTCCGAGCATAGCTTCTGAAAAGTCTTACAAACAGGATAGCAAGGAGTCCTCGCGTCGGGGACACAAGGTGGGGGCTGACGGAGGCGAACACATTGGTGAACCGACCCAAGGAACAGTCCAGAATGATGGAGATCAAAATGTTGGGAGGACTCATAAGATGAGGGGACGGGGGGGGGGGGGGTGGAGAAATAAAAAACCAAAAACCAAAAGAACCAGGAAGGGAAGGTCACCCCTGTGGGGATGAAGGATCTACGGCTGTTCTTCCTTCTTCTTCAGTGATATGCGCTTCTTCCTGGCTGCCAGCATTTCATAGAAGGGATCCACGCTGACTGCAGACCTGCAGGGAGACCGGAGGAGGGGGAGGAACAGAGGAAGAGAAGAGGCTGGGTCAGATGAGGACGCTGACTGCGCTTTAGTTACGCTTCTCTTTCTGAAAATGACAGCCGTCGGCTAGCTAGCGCTATTAGTGCTATTCAGAAATATCATCCGATGTGACTTACGACGGCATTTTAGAAACGTTTCATCTAAACGCGGGTAGGATTTGTTGTACCATGTACACTTCAGACACAGGGGTTCAAACAGCATGCCGGTCGAACACAATCAATGGTCTACCCGGGCCCTACAGCAACCTGGATCCCCCCCCAATTAAGAGACAAAAACACTAGAAGACCCAAGTTACAATCACCAGCACTCTTACCATCGTGTGGACGCTCAGGGCAACGATCAATACTTCCATCCATACAGAAAGCGGATACACAAGTACACTGAGCATCAATCATAGCAACACACACACACACACACACCAACCACACCCGGCTCCCGCGGGCTCATCCCTACGTACGTGATGCTGTGGATCCACTCGTCCTTCTCGTCGGGGGTGGGGGCTGAGATGCGGTACACCATGTGGTTCCCCTCCACCACGCGGCCGTCCGCCTCCGTCTTGCAGGCCTTGATCAGCTGACCGCGGTTGTTGGGGATGTAGAGCTCAAAGCAGTTCTGGGGGGGAGAGCGTGTGGGAGAACATGCCAGTGGGGGGGGAGAACATGTCAGTACTGAGGATGAGAAAAATGATGCTGACTTTGTTTTGTTTTTGTTAAATGGTGCTTGAAGCAGTCATTTCAAAACATCAAAACATCCGCTTGTCATTCCAGAACGAGAAGGGGGGAAAACGTACAGGTTTCCTGGGATCCTCGACCTCCCGGATGCTGAGGTTCTCCAAAGGAATGATGCCCCGGGGCTCCTTATCCTACAGGAAACAGAGGCCGGTTGTCCGTCACGATAGTCGAGCATTCCATTCAACTGTTCCTCTCTGCGTTTGTGTTTCGTCGCGGTGTGTAGGGGCCGGGCGGGGACACTCACCGTGGTGTACTCAAAGTAATAGAGGCAGTTGTCCGTGAGGATGAACCATCGCCGCTTCCAGGTTTTCACGCGTCCCCCTGAAAACACGAGAGGCACACAAGTCAAACACCGCCGTGCCAGGCGGAGACCACGCGGCCGGCCCACGTTGAGACGGACGGACGGGCGTGGGTGCAACTCTAACTCTAGCTCTAACTCTAGCTCTAACTCTAGCTCTAGCTCTAACTCTAGCTCTAACTCTAGCTCTAGCTCTAACTCTAGCTCTAACTCTAGCTCTAGCTCTAACTCTAGCTCTACCGGGCGACTGGGCTCAACACTAGTAAACATGGGCTAACGGTAGGCTGGAGCGGTACGTACCTCCTGAGAAACAAGTGGCAACGGCAGCGGCAGCACAGTGTGATAATGGCAGCGGGAGGGAGGAGGAGGAGGAGGAGGAGGAGGAGCAGAGACAACAGGGACCAGGGGATTTAGAGGACCGATTGGACAGAGAGGCGGGTAGTAGGAGCAGTGGGGTGGGGGTGGAGGGGGAGAGAAGAAGAGGAAGGGAAGGAAGGAAGGAGATAGTATTAGTCACACACCAATTACAGGCCACCACCATGCAAGGAAGAACAATCGGTTACATTGGACTGCAGTGACGCGATGACGTCATCACATCTTAAGATCACACCTGTACAATTATTCGCTGGCAAGCCATTGACAGTGGCGACGTCGTCAGAACCAAAACCCCGGTGTATTGTTGTCTGACAAGGTTTAAGAGACACAAAGATACGCACGTACCAGCCCAAAAGGCACAGAAAGGAAGAGAGGACAGTGGGCCACACTGGACGTTAACGGATCATTCACCATACGCGAGTTAGAACATGTAACCATCTTTCTTTAATAAACGTGAAGAAAAAAAAAAAAAGAAAAAAAAGAGAAAACAAACTTAAAATGTTAACACGGGTGGAAGTAGAGCAGCGTGGGCAGCAGGGGGTTAATCTCCAACCGAATATAGCGTCCTCTACAGAGCAGCAGCACTCCGCTGTGGTCCCCTGTCCGCGTTAACTCACCCAGTTTGAGAAGCCAGCCCTCTCGGTCAGGGTTGAAGAAGGTGTGCGTCAGGTCATTGCCATCATCCTCGGGGATTTTAAAGGGCTCGTTTTTGATGCTGTCATACAGATTCTAAAAAAGGGGGAAAGGATAACGGGATGAGCATCATAGCTAACCGGTGATACTGTGTCATGCACCACTGTGTCCCAGGGTGCAGCAGGACGGCTGATGGGTGGAAAACAACATGGCCGCCCACATACTCGAAGCAGATCCTCTGGCAAGTCTCCTCCTTCATTAATGCCCCGGTTCATGGAAATGAAGCGGTCCACCCCGGGCTTGTCCCTCACGTTGGGGTTGTGAAGGCTGGTGTTCAGCATGATGATGGCAAAGGAAAGCACGTAGCATGTGTCTGGGAGGGGACAATACAGGAGTCAATACAGCCACACGTGGCACCGGCAGTTGAGAAATCAAACCAGCGTGCGTGTGTGTATGCGTGTGTGTGTGCCTGCATGCGTACCGGTGCTCTGGAAGACCCCGGGGTTGCAGTGGCAGTATCTCTGAGCAAAGGCCTCCATCATCCGGTCTATCTTCTGGGCCTCGCCCGGCAGACGGAAGCTCCACAGGAACTGTCTGTGAGGAGACGAGGTGGGGGAGCAGTCACAGTCAGCTCCATGTACAGGATAAATGAGCGCTGTAAGTCCTGAGACAAAACCAGGTAGATGCGGCAGAAGCCCACCTGAGGGCCTGGACGAGGTTGAGGTCTGTGAACTCGTGGAGGTCCACGAAGGCTTGCAGTACTTTGATGTTGAAGTCGTCCCTGTAGGAGTTATGTCACACATCCAAAAGTAAGCAAGTACGCCTACAAGCTCAGAGAGTGTAAGGAGAGTGTGCGAGACGGAGGTGAAGGGTGTGATGGGGGACAGAGCAGCGGGAGACGTCTCACCTCTCGCCAAGGTAGTCCCCGATGGCTGTTTTGTTAAGGCCTTCTCCTTTATAGAGGAACTGAGCGATGTCGTCTGCGGTGTGTCTGAGCAAGTCGTTCTCCACTAGAAATACGATTCCCTACAAATTGGATTTAAACACGTCACCTTTACAAAAATCATGCTCGAACAACTAAAGACCCAAGAGAACTACTGTGCAACAACTGTACCTTTTTGGGGTCCATGTTGAATTTCTTCCTCCCCATTGCGACATGTCTACTTTTTTGCAGAGTTTTGCTGTTCGAGTCAAAAAGATATGTAGAATTATAAAAAAAAAGAAAGAAAAACGTACTCCAACCAGACCATTGCACCATGCAACAGTGGAGGTTTGAATGGTGCTTCTGCACAAAAGGTGCAGTACATTCATTTTCTCACCTGCCCTCTGTGCTGCTCTCCAGCCCCTCCACCTCCAAGATGGCCTCCCTCAGTTCCTCCCGGAGCCTCTGGATCTCCTGCAGCAGGGCGCCCTTCCTCCTGCGGATGTCCTCCAGCTCAGAGCGCTCCTCTGGGCTCAGGTCTACTGGGACTTGGGCAGGAAGAGTCAGATAATATAGTGTCATTACTACTGCTGCACCGAATCAGGTTAGAGATATGACCAAAAAATGAGAAATGAATAAAGTGGCTATTCCCCAGGCACAGGTTGGCTGGTGGCCATTGTATCCACTGCCAGTATTGTTTAAAGACAAGTTATAATGCAATGAGTTGAAGAAAGTGTGCGGTCACATTAATAAGCAATGCAATGAGCACAGTACATTAACGGCTCACTGTGGTATCCAGCAGGGCTTTAGTACCCTTCATCACAGCAAATGTACTTCATTGGTGCTATAATCTATCGTTTGTTTTTCCCCTCAGATGTCGACCACACCCGGAGTTTGTTCACAGCCGCTGTGTGGCCACTAACTGGGTGCAGTAGTTTGCTGTCAGATCAATAGATGAAGATAAAAGGGTCGGTTGAAGGAATGCCAATGAATAAAGCTGTGCGGTTTGCATGCTTTGGGAGGGCTGGATGTGAGAACACTGAAATGGTTAATCTTTTATAGGACTATACCAGGATGTACCCTACATTCACACAGGCAAGACAATTTACTAGCATCTGACTATGGTTCGGGTTCACGCACTGTGTGGATATAACATGGCCGAAACCTTTAGCAAAATGCATGACCTTCCATGCATTTTATTCTTATTTATTGTATTTCATGCTTAACTATTTAAGAACCTTTAAACTTCCAACTGGTTGAATTATCCAGCAATTTAATGACATCCATAGGTAGAACAGGGTTATGGATGTGTGTTTTGTGAAATACACCTAAACCTGAGAACCCTACAACCCATAGATAGAATTGCAATCCACTCAAAAAAGGTAATTAAAAAAGGTCAGGTGTTTATGATGTGTATTTTACGTTTCCATCGACGAGTCATACAAAGCACATTCGAAAATGCAGCATCATACGAACGGAGAATGGTGTGGGACACACACACACACACATGCTGTGGATCGACGCTATAGCGCCTTTGTATTCTCCAGATCCCAGACTTGACTATGCACAATGACAGCTGCACTTCAATAACAACCACGCCCACAGCCTGTGATGAATTACATGACTACCAGTGGCTTTAAATGGCTGATTGTTTGGATTCTATAAAGGCAGACTATTATTTCGAATTATTAGACGCCCTTTCTCTAAAATAAACAGAGTGGGCTGATGTAGCCATGCCCTATTTATATTTAAATTCGTGTACTCCCTTTAACAACGCAACGCAATTAACGAGTAACACATACACACACAAGGCTATTATTGAACAAAACTACACAAACTAACATTAACATCGTGACACGAGTGGCGTTTTCGCCTTAACTGGAGACGTGGGAACTATATACAGTTCTTTAATTCCATGTTACGTTAAAGCAAATAAACATCGGACTGGCGACGACGCTAACGTTAGCTCCTGTAGCGATAGCATACTGAGAGAGCGGGTTTTAAATACTTACTGTAGTCCAGGTCATCCATTTTTGGCGCTTTGCTTTTAGGCATAAATATTTCAGAGTCGACTGTCATTCAACAGCAGAAAATTATGGATATATATGTGAATATATCCTCACAATTATAGGGAAATGGATAGATAACAGTCCTGCGCAATCGCAGCCAGGGCCAGAGACAAAGAAGGTGGCAACAGAGGAAGTGATGTAGGGCTTCAGGGTCGGTCTGCAGGAAACTGCTTCCGAGCTTTTAATTTCTCATTATGTATCAATTAAGTTCTCACTATTCTGCTTAAATACTTTCCAATGGCATAGAGGTTAGTCAGCTTGAAAGGCTATTTTTGAGGCTATTTCTGACCGTTCTTGTTTTAATGTCATGTGTTTCTTTCTAGGTCATGTGTCTGTAAAAAGCCTAAGATTACAAAGCTTATGAAAACTTAAAACTTGAGTATTAAGAAACCTGTATCATTTGTCTTTTATATAATTATATACATATGCTAACAATCATCATATCTGATAGGTGGCATACATTTGTCAAATGGGCTTTATTAAAGGAACATTTCAAAGGGTCTATGGCAGGACAAAAAAATGAAAAACAAGAGTTAAACATAATTATGAAGGGACCATCTGATGAATTGAATCCTTAAAAGTGTAAACTTATATTTTCATTTGTAATAATATTGCACGTGACATGATAAATGCCAATTTACACAAACATGTACATTAAAGTTCTTGATTTTTGCTAAAACAATAAAGTATTTCAAATAAAAACATTTAAAATGACAATGAGAGAAACCTTGAAGTTAAATTTATTTTAAACCAAATATAGACTATTAATTGTACATTATATATGGGTATATCATCATTTTAGTAATAAGCACAATTGCATTACAAGCAGTCGATTCTGGCCGATCTTACTGTCATCTTACTGGCATTATCTGATGGTTAACCCACAAACATTGTCATAACAAATTGGTCTAAACTGAGGTCATTCATATCCAAACGTTCAGTAGATTTGTCATAATCAATTTCTTGATGCGAGAATAAACAGTCAGACAATAATTTAATCGATTCCTCTACTTCTTGATTCACAATTCTGTTCACTTTGTGTGTTTGCTTGAAAAAATAAAAGTATATTTGAGTGGCTGCCTAATGCGGCCACAGCAAGCCCAAGAAGAACAGACAATTCAAGTGCTAAGAAAAGACAGTTGAGAGCCAAAATATACAGTCAGAGTACCAAGGCATTCTTTTGTTCAGGCATGACCATACAGTGGGTTGGTGCTGGCCAGGCAGTCCACCCAGTCACCAATGTCAATGTACATAGTTTACTAATTATGGTTTTACATGTTTCAACTGGTTTTCACTTCCAAACCTACTGATCTCTTGCACTAGAAACACTGACAATTGATCATAAGCTTTTATAAGCCTGTTGGTTTGTAAACAGTGCAGCATAATAAATCAGCAGTATTAAATCAATCGTCTTTAAAAGCACATCCATAAATAATTGCTACCATCTGAACACAAGATGGCAGGGCCTTTAAATTCAATTTAATTTAATTAAAAAGTCAGATTATTGTTTGCATTGTCTACAGCAGGACTTAAGTTTAACAGCAGCCCATGTTAGTGTTATGCTTTTTGTCTTGTCTTTAAATCTTAACAGTTGCTGACCGTGGCATATGTTACAAGACCGGTTCAGGAGAAATTCCTCAGATTACTCCAAAGGACACAAACATGTTGTGGGTGCTTGAGGTGAGATGTTGTGCGTGATTACATAGTATTTGCTAAAAATGTTAAAACTAAAAAAGGAGTGAGCGTGAACCTTCATTGCTGCAACATTGTTATGTTGATTATAGGGGGGGGGGGAAACGCAGGTTTCGATCTGATTAAGATCCGACACCAACCTCATTGTGCATCCATTTCCTGAAAAGCTACAAATAAATAAATAAAAGCAAACAGATGATATCAATTCAGTAATGGCCA
>OMKI01013007.1:8818-24712 GCA_900302315.1 Phycis blennoides | reverse complement strand
GTTCCACCAGTTTAACTCTGCTGGTTGAAGAAATGCGATATCTTTAAGGTAAGGCATCGATTCAGTCCACACGATCTTGAGATTCAACCCGGTTTTTCGTCCTATCATATATATATATATATATAAATGTATGTGTCTGTATATTAGAATATAATACATTTGATCAAATCCCTCGACTGAATAGCGTGCTTGGTAATAAAACTGGACTTATGAACGAGTCGATCTACAGGTGATCGTGTTAGTGGTCGTCAGTTCACTGACCCCCAGCCCCCATATGGTAGTAAAAAAATACTTTTAAGTTGAATATTAATACTTTATTAATACTACTCCACCAAATACTTTATGAATACTATTATACAGATTGCTACTTTATTAATAACACTCCACGGAATATGACATTATTATAAAACTCCACAGAATACTACTTTATTAATACTACTTGACAGAATTCTATGTAATTATGATACTACACAGAATACTACTTCATTAATACTACTCTTCAAAATACAACTTTATATTATATTACTTTGTTCTAATACTCTACATAATGTTCATTTATTTTAATACTCCACAGAATACTACTTTATTAATACTACTCAAAAGAATATTACCTTATGCAATTGAATATTATTTAATCGTGTGCAAATGTGACTATTTAAATGGTTATGATTTAATTATGTTTAATTTTGACCTCTAACTTCTCTTTTCAGATGAAGGCTTGTAGAAAACTCGGAAGCTAGACGTCTGATGGCTGGATGCCCTCTGAAAGCTTTCCCGCCTTCTCCTCCCACCTCTTACTCCACCTCCTGCTCCACCTCCTTCCAGCTCCTCCTGCTCCATCTCCTCCTTCTCCCACATCCTCTTCCCTCATTCCTCTATCTCCCCTACCTCCTTCTCTTCCTGTTGTGCTCCCCGCTAGTTAGACCATGTTCCTTAAACGAGGTTCCCTGATTATCTGCGGTGCGTTCCTCTTCGTCTCCTGGAACGCTGTCCTGGTTCTGCTGCTGCTGGGCCGCACCCCCCCCATCACCCCTGGTGCTGGGGGGGGTCCCGGCACGGAGGAGCAGGGAGTGGAGCTCGGGACCCAGCAGGGGGCGGAGATAGGGGACATAATGGCGGATGTTCTGCGAATGGCCGACGCGTTTGAGAAGGAGCTGGAGGAGCAGAAGAAGATCCTGCGAGAGATCCAGAGCCACCGCTCGCTGTGGGGGGTGGGGGGGCTGCCTCCGGTGACACCCCCCCTCCCCCCCACCAAGGCCGTCATCCCTGTGCTGGTCATGGCGTGCAACAGACCCACAGTGAAGCGCTGCCTCGACCGACTGCTGGAGTACCGCCCCTCCGCAGAGCTACATCCCATAATAGTCAGCCAGGACTGTGGACACGCAGAGACGGCAGAGGTCATCACTTCCTACGGTGACCGGGTGACTCACCTGCGGCAGCCCGACCTATCGGACGTTGTGGTGAGATCTGAGCACAGGAAGTTCCAAGGGTACTACAAGATCTCCCGCCACTACCGATGGGCACTGGGCCAGGTTCTCCGGACCCTCGGACACGAGGCCGTCGTCATCGTGGAGGATGACCTGGAGGTACCTGCACACATCCCATGATGCATCGAATTAGGCTAGAGATGGTTAGATGAAGGTATTAGGTGAGCTATAGGTGTTATGTGCAAGATGGTCACATGGGTTGCTTAGAGATGTAGGAAGCTGTAGGAATTAGGTTAGAGATAGATAGTTAAGTCTAGTTGTCAGGTTAGATTTGTGTATCAGTGTTGTGGTTATGTTTAGAGATGACTGGGTGAAGTTATTGTACTGCTTGTAACCTCGTTGGGTGCCTGTCATCCTGTAGGTGGCGCCAGACTTCTTTGAGTACTTCCAGGCGCTGTATCCACTCCTGCGGGGCGACCCCAGCCTGTGGTGTGTGTCGGCCTGGAACGATAATGGACGGGAGGGCTACGTGGACCCGGGCCAGGCCGCACTGCTCTACAGGACAGACTTCTTCCCCGGTCTGGGCTGGATGATGCTCAGGCAGCTCTGGGACGAATTGGAGCCCAAGTGGCCCGCTGCCTTCTGGGACGACTGGATGCGTCAGCCAGAGCAGCGCCGGGACCGCTCCTGCATCAGGCCTGAGATTTCTCGAACTCTGACCTTTGGGCGTAAAGGAGTGAGTCTGGGCCAGTTCTACGACCGCTACCTGCGTTTCATCAAACTGAACTCCCAGTTCGTTCCTTTCACCACACTGGACCTGGCCTATCTGCAGAACGATGCCTACAGGGTGCGCTATGATCGGGAGGTGTACGCCGCGCCACTGGTCAGCTACGAGGTGCTGAAGCAGGGTCAAGTGACGGGGGCGGGGCCTGTGCGTCTGCAGTACTCTAGCAAGGAGAGCTTCAAGCTACTGGCCCGCAACCTGGGGGTCATGGATGACCTGAAGTCCGGAGTACCCAGGACGGGTTACAGGGGCGTGGTCAGCTTTATGAGCCGGGGGCAGAGGATCTACCTGGCCCCACCTCCAGGGTGGAACCACTATGACCCAACATGGAGCTGAGCACAAAACTGGGGCGGGGCTTAGACCAAAGACTACTGGTATGAACTCTGATCTGATTGGTTAGAGTTCTGGTCTGTTTTCTAATGTTTTGTGATTTTGGGGGAAGAGAGAACTCCTTTATCTCTGGTGCCAAAACCACTCAGGTCTTCTTCATGATGCTAAAATAATGTCAATGTTTAGTTTTTTTTCACAATCCAGCTGTGATTGCCAAGGGGCCTTCTACTTTGCTAATGGTGCACAAGTGAAACAATGCATGAAATGTCATGCCCATTGTGACTGTTATTTAAATTATATGAAATAATTAGAAGATTACATGAACTGGTCCAAATGTGTTTATTTGATCGTTTTTTTGTTGCTAATGGTGATGGGAATCGGTTATAATTGTAAAAATAGTTGTAATTTAATCATGCAATCTACAATCTAATTGTTCTTGTTTTAAAGCTCCTGTGCGTATATTAGTTTACAACAATTTACCAAAAAGTTGACGCTCTTGTTGCTGTGCAATGCAAATTATGTATGTTGCCCTTTCGTTTCTTTAAATACAAATACTACATAATAATGTGTCTTCTAACTTTTGATGACCCTTTTTCCGTAATGCGGAGATCAAATAATTTTCTCGGGAGGAGTAGGGTTGATCTACGGAAGCCTCCCTCGGCCAGCTGCTGTTTACTTTCTAAATGGGAGTCACAGCTAGGCGGCTAGCTGGTCGAGCTACCACATTAAAGTCATCGCAGGTGTGAGATGGAGGACTGGATCCATCTAATAAAGGGGCACGTCGAAAGGCATTCGCTTACTTACTTCACACATCAGCTTTTGTTACAATCCGACGCATGTAACTTGGTGATAATGCGTTAGCATCTAGCGAGTGGACTCACTAGCCCAGCTACCGCGGACTTTAGTTTTATTTAAATATCGCAACTGTTATCGAATTCATTTGTATTGCATTAGCCTTCCGGTATAGATCATATTAATAGACGGCCATGACCGCATATATGTTTTGCTAAAAGGATTGTGTGGAAGGTAAGCAACCTACCTAGCCGGGTAGCGAGGCAGGTGCCTTGGGCTTACATCCCAGTGTGGGGATGGAGCCCGGGGGTTTGCGAGAGAGCCCGGCCGGTTCCGGAGCCTCAGAGCCCGGGGAGTGGAGCGAAGAGGTCCCCAGCGGGGAGGCGGAGGTGAAGACGGGTCTGGAAGAGGGTGAAGAGAAAGAAAAAAGTGATTTTAAACCGAAAGAACAAACACAAAGTCATTACGAAGAAGAACTGGACCCTCGGATACAGGTATTTACTACTTCCTTAATCTTTTATAGTACATGGTAACAAAATTAACCTAAATACTACCACTGTACCACCAGTGCATCATGACGGCAGCGGGTTATTGTCGTCTTATACATTGTCATATATATTATTATCATTATAGTAGTCATAATAGTAAAGTTCCAATCTTCTGGATGTATGTAGCAATTCATTGTATTTGATACGCAGGATGAGCTGGAGCAGCTGAACGAAGCCAGTGCAGAAATAAATAAACTAGAACTACAACTAGATGTAAGTAGACTGTACACACTATAACTACACAATATATAGAACTACATTGAATGTGTATACCTTTATCACATCTATTAATGTGTGTTTGCGTGTGTGTGTGCTAATGTTTGTGTAGGAGGCGCGGTCGGGCTACAGGAGGATCCTGACGGAGTCCGCCAGGAAACTCAATGCCCACAGCTCCCAGCTGGGCGGAGCCATCGAGAAGGCAAGACCCTACTACGAGGCCCGCCGCCTTGCCAAGGAGGTAGACACACCCTACCCTGCACCACCCTACCCTACACCATCCTACCCTACACCATCCTATACTACACCACCGTACAAAACACCACCCTACACGACACTACGTTACATGACACCACCCTACCATCCTACACGACACCCCTACACTACACCACCCTACACTACACAACCCTACACTACACCACCCTACACCACTTTAGCCTACAATGCCCAACACAACATCACAGTATGACCAAAGAGGCAGACACACGCTCTACACCACCCTACTTGACCGTTGGCGTGTAATTGGCTGATTGTGGTGGGATGGCCGTGGTTGGCTGATTGTGTTTGGCTGAGCAGGCCCAGCAGGAGACCCAGAAGGCAGCTCTGAGCTACGAGCGGGCAGTGTCCATGCACTCGGCGGCCAGGGAGATGGTGTACGTGGCGGAGCAGGGCCTCATGGCTGATGGCAAGAATACCCTGGACCCAACCTGGCAGGAGATGCTCAACCATGCTACCGCCAAGGTCGCCAAGCAATTTCCTTGTCACCTAGTAACCTCCTCACCTAGCAACTTCCTCACCTAGCAACGCCCTCCTCGGATCTAGCAACCTCCGCTCCTAGCAATCTCCACCCATAGCTACCCCCAACCCTGGCCCCAGCCACCACACGTTCCAACCTCCTCTCCTAGCAGCCATCCCTAGCATTCCCTGGCAATGTACATTCTGAGCAACTTCCACTCCACAGAGGATCATATCTGTGTGTGTGTGTGTGTGTGTGTGTGTGTGTGTGTGTGTGTGTGTGTGTGTGTGTGTGTGTGTGTGTGTGTGTGTGTGTGTGTGTGTGTGTGCAGGTGAATGAGGCAGAGGAGGAGCGTCTGCGTAGCGAGAGAGAGCACCTTAGGGTGACCCACGCCTGCCAGCTGGCAGAGGCTCGCGTCCAGAGTCTCCAGAAGTCCCTGAAGAGGGCCATCGTCAAGTCGAGACCCTACTTTGAACTGAAGACCCAGTTCAACTACATCCTGGAGGTAACTAAGATGAACTAGTATTCAGATAGAGCTAACTAAGATAACTAGTGGTCTTGTGGAGAACGCTAGCTAACTACTAGTCTAGTGGAGTACTGGAGGTAACAAGTACTCTCAACCTGCATGGCTAGGCTGTGAAATGTGCATAACCAGCCAGCATAACATTACAGTTGTGAGTAGGATAGTAATGAAACTAGTGTAACCTGTACCGTACAGCAATCTTACCGTAGTGTAACATACAAATTGGTGTGGTGAACTCCGGTGTCCTCAGAGATTTGTGCATGTTGTCACGCTGTGACCTACCTGCCACTGGGTCCAAAGCCATAGTTTAAGAAACACTACTGATGATCGGTAGACAATATGATGGTGTGGTAGTGACATTACTGTAGTCTTATCAGTATGCACAGTAACTGGCGTAAAAGATTGGTGAGTGATGCTTCTCCACTGACCCCTGTTTGCACTCTGCTATAGGAACACAAGGGCCGTGTCCTGCAGCTCGAGCACAGCGTGTCAAAGGTGAAGTCCCAGTACTCCGTCGCCCTGCAGAACCTGGAGCAAATCAGCGAGCAGATCCATGCCCAGAGGGGGCGGGGCTTTACCAAGGGAGGCCCTAACACGGCCTGCGGGGGGCGGAGCTCCCCCGTCGGCGCAGAGGCCGATGTGGGCGGGGCCTGCGGGGGCAGCGACCTGCTGGCAGCATGCAGGGAGAGAGAGGTGGAGCGGGCGAGGGAGCGGGCGGGTTCAGACTCTGCGTCGGTGTTCAGCCTCCAGACCATTGTGTCTGACCTGGGGAAGGTGGACTCCGTGGAGCACCTGGGAGAGATGAGCGATGGAGGGAGCATGACGGGAGACGGGGAGAGAGAGAGAGAGAGAGAGGAGGGCCCCGGCCAGACGCTAGCCAAACAACGGCAGCAGCACTTCTCTAAACACCACCACCGCAGCTTCAGCCTGTAGGGTTGGCGCGCTACCGCGCTACTGCTGCTATCCTAATGCTTATGCTCTCACTATGCTAGTACCACTACTATCTCTATGCTAGCATTAGTACTACTACCTCCATGGTGGTATTGGTACTGGTGCTCCGTTTGTGCAGCCCAGATACCCACTACAACTACCCGTGATCACTACTGATGATAAATACGACAAACCCCCCCCCCCCATGAACACTGCTGACGACAGAGACTACAACCCTCATGGTCCCGACAGGGATGGAGACTACAACCCCCATGAAGCCTATATCTTTAGTGTATCTATCCTCCCTGTAATGCTGTACCTCCTGTGTATATATACTCCTAGCCATCTGATATCTTTAGTGTGTGTGTGTGTGTGTGTGTGTGTGTGTGTGTGTGTGTGTGTGTGTGTGTGTGTGTGTGTGTGTGTGTGTGTGTGTGTGTGTGTGTGTGTGTGTGTGTGTGTGTGTCTGCACAGATGTATGTATACAGATGCATGTATACAGGTGTCTGTACAGGTGTGTGGGATCAAAGACTGACTTGTGTTATAGTTGTTGTTTTGCTGCTGCTCTCCTGACCCTCTTTATTTTTCAGGTTTTTATTATAAATGTATATTATTTTATATTCAAGTAAGATGTATATTATTTATATTGTAATGGAAATTGTATTTAAATCACATTGAGCCTTTTTGTTGGAATTTGAAGTGTGCCTTCACACGTTCATTTAAACATTATCAAAACCGTGTGACTAATATTTAGTTTGATTTAGACATGTTTCTGGTAAAACACTTGAAGAGATCTTTTTATGTTAAGATGAGCTGTGTGTGCGTGTGTATGTATATATCGATAGATATATCTACATCTATATATAGATATATAGATATATCCATATATAGATATAATTATCCCTAGAGTGAACCAAGCTTTGTAAATGAGATGCTACACTGTCTAGTTGTACAGTTGCAGTGTGTTTCGTTGTATTGTGTAGCGCTGTGTTGTAACTCCACATGTAGGATCAATAAACATTCGCTATTACAGTCAATACATCACACTGTTCCGGGGTGATACGTCATGTTATACTTCATTTGGTCATCCCATGAACACTCTGGGATACTCTGTCTACAGCACTGTGTGTAGTCCTGCACTGTAATACCGGACATAAGCGGAGGTGAAACTATGGTTTAGAGAATTCAAACAGGAGAGGTTTAATAATTCAGCAGAGATATGAATATGAAATATGACGGAAGCAGCACTAGGAATAGATGTATGAGGGAGGGAGGTCGGAGAGAGAGAGAGGGGGGGGGGTATAGTGGGAGGGAGGAATGGTGTGCGAGTGTGTGTGTGTGTGTGTGTGTGTGTGGGGGGGGGGGGGGAGATCAGAAGAGAGGAGGTGGGGAGAGAGCTGGACAGGGGGAGGCATCGGAAGGGCTCAGTTTGTTTTACCAACTTGAGAGATTTGGCCAGGACCGGACTGCGTGACGGATCCACACGCCTTGTCGTCGCTCCTCCGGTGCGCGAGGGGCGGGCGCGTCACAGTGACGTCATGGTGAGTGAGCTGAAGATTGTAGTGGGGGGATGGGGAAGAGGAGGGGAGTTTGGTGAATCGGTTTGGGATCGATTTGTATATAGTGCATACACATTGGAGTCATTTATAGTCTCCGGTGCGCGTGACTGCAACGTAGGAATCTAAAGAGATCTGCAATCTGTTGAAGACCTACCTGCCCTTGCAGCGCGGTAATATTTAATATTTATTATTTAAAGCCATATGAATATAGCCATATTATTTTGAAAGATGGATATTTGAAGCATCCCGAACACTCCTACCCAGCGTCGTGCCGAAGACCCCCCATTCACGGTAGGTCTCCGTTACCATCCGTTTCAATAATATTATTATTCAGAATATCCTACCCTATCATTTCAGCTGCAGACATACGTCCACAATCAAATCATTCAGTAGCGTAGGCTACATATAAGGCTGAATATTGAGTCAATCACAATTTTAGTTCTCGTTAGTTGGAAGAATCTCCGAAGGGATTAAATATCTGCTCCAACGTAACGCCGTGAGTTTTGCTGTTCAGAGATCCGGGACGACATGTAAATACAGCCGGCCTGCAGGCCCGTAACCCGGTTACCGTTTCACTCCTCCACGCTCCCTCTGTTCCAATCACGTTACCGAGTCGCCAGGCGGCCGGTACAGTAGCAGATGGAGCGATGGATCAGTAGGCCTACCTGTAGTTTAATCTAGTAGATGCACACATAACGCTGAATCCCAACCGTGAACACACACACAGACACACACAGACACACACACACACACACACACACACACACACACACACACACACACACACACACACACACACACACACACACACACACACGCCGGGCCGCAATCAGTACGTTGGTTGTGAAGGAGGAACATGAACTCCACCGTGTCGCTGTCCGGTGCTGAACCGACTGGCTTCTATCGGACCATCGACAGTGACGTATCTAGAGAGAGAGAGGGAGAGAGAGGGAGAAGAGAGAGAAAGAGTGTGTGTGTGTGTGTGTGTGTGTGTGTGTGTGTGTGTGTGTTCATGTTGGATGTTTGTTTTCCTACCCCTTTCTTCTTTAAATACCCATTCTACATGTGCACGCGCAGAAACACACATCACACACGCACTAACGACACACCCACACACCAACACACACACACACACACACACACACACACACACACACACACACACACACACACGCACACACTCGGTATTCACTCATTCATTCATTCATTCATTCTACACATAGGTCTACTGTATAGTAGGCCATACTGTACACACACCAGTTCCAGTACTAGGTTTAAAATACTGACGCGAACGTAGTACCAAACAGTAGGCTGGCCTTTATTCTGGGTGGACCTACATGTTACAGCCTGTATCATGATGATATTGTGACAAAAAAAAACCCAGCTACTTCCGATCAAGTGATCTGATTGGACAAGAGGCATTCCATGAGTGCATATATGACACCGGGACTCTTAACTATACGTGTGTATCCCTTCGCTTTACAGGTGTTTCTATCAACCGTTAATCACATTAACACTCGTAATAAAGGCGACGGTCGACGGACTCTTGCTTCACTGGCTGCTCATTAAATGGAAACAAACATATATATATATTTACATGATTCAAAGTAGCTGGCCGCGGTAATATTTTCCTGCTCACTAGCTCTCTACTTGGAGACCTACCCGGTCGCAAGCGAGCGTGCAGGGAAATGTTTATGTGTTGCTTGGCAACAGTCCAGTCCCAGTCCAGCTGCGGAGTCTGTTAACCGAGCCAAGTAAATGATTATATAAACAAGCAAATCATCATCTGTTTTCGCTTATTGCTGTTCGCTAATAAATAGCGCTTGTTGAACTGTTGTGCAAATGCAATGTCACATTCGAGGTTGTGCCATTATACTGAATATCAGCGCGGCTTTGAGTGTCTTGGGCAGTCATACTCATACCTTCGACCGAATCACAGCCGTGCTGATGCTCAGTATCACAGCACCCCTCTCGTGTGGCCTGGCTTAATATAGGGCAACTTTGTAATCGTAGGTGTGGTCATAGTAGAATGGTAGGTATGTAAGGGGAATTATATTCCTATGGTAGATATACATAGGGATATATCGCAATGGTAGGTGTGTATATATAGAGTAATAATGTTATTGTAGTTAATATCTTTATATTACAGTTATAGTGTATATATGTATGTTATATTCTTCCAGATCCAGCGATGGAGGGAATTTTATTCTTGATCATTCTCCAATCTCTTCCTGCTCTGGTCATGCCCCTACACAACATTTCATCTGGAGGTGTGTGTTTGTGTGTTTTTCTACTGTAATATTATACTATATATACTATACTATAATATTAGTGTACTACTAATACTATAATACTAGTGTACTCCTAATACTATGATACTTGTGTAATACTATGTTTTCAGGCTGTGCCATCATCCGGCCCCCCAGGGATGGAGGAATCCGCTACCGAGGACTGACTCAGGAACAGGTCCCCACAAACCACTATTACTAACACACCTCACATACTGGTCCCCACAAACCACTATCACTAGCACACACCTCACATACTGGTTCCCACAAACCACTATCACTAATATATGCCTCACATTCTGGACCCCACAAACCCTCAACAAACCTCACATCCAGATCCACAAGCCTCTATCCCCAACACACCTCTCTACCCATGACAAAGCCTGAAGGCCCACCTGGTCCCCACAAACCATGATCCACAATACACACCCGACATACTGGATCCTATCAACAAACCTCACATACTGGATCCTACAACCCCTCAACACACACCGCAACATACTGGTCCCCACAAACCTCTATCCTCAACACACATCCTGGTCCAAGGAAGGGAGTGAGGTCTGAAGCTCAGTGTGTCTTCCAGATCCGGAGTGTGCAGATCCTGCCGGTGGACTACGAGATTGAGTACATCTGTCGGGGGAACAGGATGATCGTGGGACCCAAGGTCCGCAAGTGTTTGCCCAATGGAACGTGGACAGAGATCTCCCATCACAGTCGATGCTGTAAGCCTTCATCATCATCATCATCATCATCATCATCATCATCATCATCATCATCACACCATCATTCACTTTGGCTGGTTTCTTTTCCTGTTTATTTTAACTTTACTCTCTTTCTCTCTCTCTCTCTCTCTCTTGCTCTCTCTGTCCCTCTCTCTCACTCTCTCTCCCCATAAATCTCCCTCCCTCTCTCCCTCTCTCTCTCTCCTTACATCTCTCTCTCTCTCTCTCTCTCTCTCTCTCTCTCTCTCTCTCTCTCTCTCTCTCTCCCCCCGCCTTTGCATCTCCCTCTCTCTCTCTTTCAGTGCTGCTGTGCCCGAGGGTGTGGACGTCTCTGGAGAACGGTCGTGTTGTGGTGCAGCCTGCGGGGGTGCCAGTAGAGGGTGCTGTTCTGCACTACAGCTGCCATGCCGGCTTCCTGCTGCAGGGGAGGAACCTGAGCCACTGCACCAAGCTGGGGAAGTGGGACTCTCCAAAACCCACTTGCATCTGTAAGACTTCCCACATATAAATATATCATCCTCATCATCATCCTCATCATCATCATCATCATCATCATAGTACATATAATAATTTATAGTATAGATGTGTGTACTAGCAAATATTACTATTACTTTAATAATAATATTACTTTTGATCAGAATTGTATATAATAGTAATGATGTAAGTAAAAATAAAAATTATATTCTTATAATATTCTTATTATATCTATAATATTATATAGTATATATATATAATATTATTTATTAATAAATAAAGACAAATTAACTGTTTTGTGACTTTAGAAAAATAAAGACTGGCCTCTTGCATGTCTTAATTTTCTTTCCATTATTGTTGTGTCTTTCCACAGATGACAGAAACTATACAGGTGAGCTCACAGCATCAAAGCGTCTTCCGCTTGAATTGCTCAAAGCTGTGGTGCAATACATGCTGCTACTCCTACTCCTCCCTCTGCTCCTCCTCCCAGGTAAGAAGAAGCTGTACATTGGAGCTCTGTTCCCCATGAGCGGTGGCTGGCCGGGGGGTCAGGCCTGCCTCCCCTCCGCCCAGATGGCCCTGGACCTGGTCAACAACCGGACGGACATCCTGCCAGACTATGAGCTGGAGCTCATCCACTACGACAGCATGGTGAGTCTCACCAGACAAGACCAGACCAGACTAGACCAGACTAGACTAGACTAGACTAGACTAGACTAAACCAGACCAGACCAGACCAGACCAGACCAGACCAGACTAGACTATACTAGACTAGACTAGACTAGACTAGACTAGACCAGATCAGATTAGACTAGACCAGACCAGAATAGACCATTACTAGCTAGGTGTAGCTAGGTCTAACCGAAGACCACACCATACCAGTTTAAAGCAGACCACACCTTCCTAGGCTAGACTAAACCAGACAAGATAGTGGTCAAGAAATCATGTACTTACCAAGGCTGCTACATGACTAATCTTACCTTTTCAGTGTTTTTATGTATTCGCTAACTAAACAGGAAAAGGTAACCAAAGTATCATAGATATACTAAAACATGTAGCTGCCTCTCTCCCGCAGTGTGACCCTGGGGAGGCCACAAAGCTGCTGTATGACCTGCTCTACACGGAGCCCATCAAGATAGTGCTGATGCCTGGCTGCAGTGGCGTGTCCACCCTGGTGGCCGAGGCCGCGCGCATGTGGAACCTCATTGTGGTGAGTGTCCTCTCTCGGGTCCTCATAGTGGTGAGTGTCCTCTCTCAGATTCTCATAGTGGTGAGTGGCTTCCCTCAGGTCCTCATAGTGGTGAGTGTCCCCTCTCAGGTCCTCATAATGGTGAGTGTCCCCTCTCAGGTCCTCATAGTGGTGAGTGTCCCCTCTCAGGTCCTCATAGTGGTGAGTATCCCCTCTCAGGTCCTCATAGTGGTGAGTGGTATTTCCCTCAGGGCCTCCTGCCCCACTGTGGGAAATTCTCAATCGACAGCTCCAACTCAATGGGCTAATGGGAAAACGTACATAGTGCAGGTTTATGAAAGACCAGTCCACATAATTTTTTCTAAGAAAACTAAAGTCAGTTTATGTTACGCTCTTCTGTCTGTATTGTGGCAACCACTGTGTTCCTTTGTATGCCGTATGGTCACAGGAAGGGGTTGTTGCATCAGTGCTGATGACAGGAACAGAGTGAACAAGCTCATTAAAAAAATAAAGTTCCATCATTGGCCTCAACCTGGACCCAATAGATCACATCATTAAAAAGAGGATGAGAGGGAAGCTGCATACCATGCCACACGGGGGAAGGCATCCTCTTCATAGTGTCTGACAGAGTGTAGAAGTGTGTTCAGGGGACCACTGTGGAGGCCACCCTGCTCCTCTGAGAGGCTGCGGGGGGGTCTTTAGTGCCGGCTCCTATGAGGCAGTTTAATTATCTGCTGTAACTGACTGCACGGCTTTGATGTGTTGTTATGGGCTGGTTGGTTTGTTGGTGGTTCCTCTGTTGTGTGGGGAGGCAGATTAATTTCACCCTGTGGGGGAATCTATCTAAATACACTGCAACGCTATTATGGCTTCACCCCCTTCTGTCTGTCCGTCTGTCTGTCTGTCCTTCTCTCTCTCTCTCTGCAGCTGTCGTACGGCTCTAGCTCGCCCGCCCTCTCTAACCGCCTGCGGTTCCCCACCTTCTTCCGGACGCACCCCTCCGCCACGCTACACAACCCCACCCGCGTGCAGCTCTTCCAGAAGTGGAGGTGGACGCGCATCGCCACCATCCAGCAGACCACCGAAGTCTTCACCTCTGTCCGTAGCACTCCTCTCTCTCCATCTGTTTCCTCTGTTCTCCCCATCTAGTCTCTCGTTTAATGATCTGTCTCTCTCTCTCTCTCTCTCTCTCTCTCTCTCTCTCTCTCTCTCTCTCTCTCTCTCTCTCTCTCTCTCTCTCGCTCTCTCTCTCTCTCTCTCTCCTCTCTGTCTCCAGACCCTGGACGACTTGGAAGCGAGAACAAAGGAGGCTGGTATTGAGATCAGTGTCCGCCAGAGTTTCCTCACTGACCCGGCCGTTGCTGTGAAGAACCTCAAGGTTCCCCGCGCTCCCCGTCTGATAGCATTAGCATATGCTACCTGAGCATTCACATACACTACATTAGCATTACAAAATGCCACATTAACATAGCATAGTAGCATTAGTGTATGACACATATGCCACATTAGCATAGGCCACATTAGCATATGCTACATTAGCATAGCATATATTACATTAGTATATCATATGTACATTAGCAGAGCATATGCTACATTGGCACAGCAGCCACTTAATGGGCTACATTAGCAGTTGCTTCAACCACAGCTCTGCATTACTCGGTTGATGTTGAGGAGTGTGTTGTTTTTTTGCCTGATGCGCACATATACTTAGCATTGACATATTTAATGTTATGTTAATGTTAATGTTCTTTTTTTCAGAGACAGGACGCCAGGATCATTGTGGGTCTTTTTTACGAGACAGAAGCCAGGAAGGTGTTCTGCGAGGTGAGAATAAGCTCACCTGTACCGCTAACGCACTAACCTGTACAACTAACATGCTAACCGGTACTGTTATTGACACGCTATCCTCTCTCCCCCATGCAGGTGTTTAAGGAGAAGTTGTATGGGAAGAAGGTTGTCTGGTTTCTGATTGGCTGGTATGCTGACAACTGGTTCAAAATCAAAGACCCGGCCATCAACTGCACCGTGGAGAACATGACCGAGGCTGTGGAGGGGCACGTTACCACGGAGATAGTGATGCTCAACCCAGAGACCATTAAAGGAGCATCTAATCTGGTAACTGCACATTACATTACACTACACACATAAATATACACTTCACAATGCTATACAACTAAAGTAACCCACTACACTACTCAACAGTCGAGAACAGAGGTACATGTTGTTCTAAGACAACATGATGCAATGATTAGGTGATGTCATGATTAGATGATGTCATGACAAGAGCATGGTCTTTTTTTACAGACCTCTCAGGAGTTCCTGGCTGCTCTGATGTCCCGCCTGGGGGGGATGAACCCTGAGGAGACGGGGGGCTTCCAAGAGGCCCCACTGGCCTACGATGCGGTGTGGGCCCTGGCTCTGGCCCTCAACAAGACCGTGGCCCCCCTCAAGGCCAAGGGCCGGCGCCTGGAGGACTTCAACTACAACAACCACGACATCACCTCTGAGATCTACAGGGCCCTCAACAGCAGCTCCTTCGAAGGGGTGTCGGTGAGTCTCGGGCCAATAACCCTCTAACCCTCTCACCCTCTAAAGCTGACTTCACACTGTGGACCCCGTGTTTGCTGTGGTCCATGTCGGCACTCAGAGACGCGACAGAACACAGGTCTTTGCAGGGCTGCATTTATACGTCCACGTCACGTTGTCGTGTACACGAGGGGTCGGAATAACTTTTCAAACCACAAATCTACACGATTCAGACGAGCAAAAACGAAAACCAAAATGACTTCCATTGAAAAGATGTTGAAAAACGATACAATGTGAATTATAATATAATACTCATGTCATAAATGTGTTGCAACATCATTCAAGTGCACTGCTGAAAAGTGTTGGTGTACCACAGCCAACTGAGAGTACTGCAACAGTGCTGATTTCACCAGGGGCATTCCCTTTAGCCTCATCTCTGGCTGGAACAAAACAAACCTCTATGCATCTTTCCCCTGTCAACCAGTCACCTAACCCTCAAATGTATCTCATCCCTAATCTAACCCATGTGTGTGTGTGTGTGTGTGTGTGTGTGTGTGTGTGTGTGTGTGTGTGTGTGTGTGTGTAGGGTCACGTGGTTTTTGACGCTCAGGGTTCCAGGATGGCCATGACGCTTATTGAACAGCTGCAAGGTAATCAGTCTACCATTATCAGCCTGTCTGTCATTCCGCGGAACAGATAAATATTAATCATCTCTCTCTCTCTCTCTCTCTCTCTCTCTCTCTCTCTCTCTCTCTCTTCTCTTTGTCTCTCTCTCTTTCCCTCTGTTTATCTCTTTGTCTCTCTCCCCAGGAGGCAGCTATAAGCAGATCGGTTACTACGACAGCTCTCA
>OMKI01012999.1:19794-34669 GCA_900302315.1 Phycis blennoides | reverse complement strand
CCAATCCCATACAAAAAAACTATGCTGTGTCACTCATACAGTTTATAATACTGCCTATTTATCATTAATATATTTTACAATTCAATTTACTGTTGTGTACTTTTGATAATGTGTATTTTAAATCTTTAGTATTAGGAAATGTCTTGACATGTGAAGTAATTGAAAATAAAGCCACTTTGACTTTAACTTTGATTTGTTCTTGTTTGTTCCTGATTCCTGTTATAGGAGGGGGAAGAATTAAGGGTTGAGCTAAAATGTCTGTATACTGCTATTATTCTGTCCTTCATGCTTCACAGGGTGTTACACAGGTGTGGTTGTAGATGTGCTTTATACCTTGGATTATAGCACAAGGGAGTAACATCTTATCCTGTGCATTATTGAGTGATATTCAGGGCCTTTTTGTAATACAAAGTATTTACATTTTAACAAAGTACCTTCTAATTCTGATCAGTCCACTAAAAGGAAAATAACACCACATCAACATGAATGACTGCTTTTGATAACCATTGTTCAAAACACTTTCTGCCCTGCCAGACCACAGTCATTGACAGGGGGTGTGGCTCATCTAAATGAGATGCAAATGACCACCATTGTGCTCCCCAGCCAGGAGAGAGAGGTGACAACTGCAAATCTTTAGGAGGCTTTTTCTCAGTTTTAGCTTTTGTGATGTGCCTAATTTCAAATGGCCACAACTTCTCCAAATATGATCGGATTTCCATGTGTTACACATCGTTGGAAAGCTGAGAGACTACACTTTCAGAATCTGTGAATAACTCAAAATGCACCAGGGACGACTTGTGTCCCTAGTTTCCATGACCTGACACATTATGTGAAAGAAAGTATGTATACAGTCAAGAGAAATATGTTTTGTCAGAGCTATCATAGCTAGCTTATCAGAGCTAGTATACTTAAGGGTAAAGGGGCATTTAGCAGACGCTTTTGTCCAAAGCGACTTACAATCAGTACATTTGTATGAAGTTGATTTCTGACTTTAGGTTTACAATGTATATTGCTTTCCACACATGACTCATTACACTAATGAATATACATTAGTCTGTACACAGGATGCTTGTGTGGTATTGGAATGCCACATCATTTAGAGAGTAGTTTGTTGAGCTGAGTTCAATCACTGGACAAATAAAATCAAAGAACAACAAAAAACAGCAGCTGACCCACGATAGTTTCAGAATATTGTTAAAACACATCCTTTGCCTGCATTTGTTTTTAAAGATACATAGCCCTTTCAATTACTTTATAAAAAAAAAACATTAACATCAAAACATTATCCAAAGCAAGGTAGAATTAATCTTGGACAGATTCAAAAAAGATTATAGAATCTAGATATGTATTTCGTGTAAATAAGCCTGTTTACTGTATGTTGGGAAATGTGCACACGGTAAACTTCTACAAACAAATGTATTTAGTCATTTTGGGAAATCATAGGCTGTTTGTGTTAATGTTGCACAGAATAAAAAACACAATCAGCTAGCCTTGGTTCCCCCCACCAACAGTTCATGGAAACTAATTCCTCTCATATCTTCCTCTACGTCTTTTCATCTCCATTCGGTCTCTGGGGAATTTCCGTGATCTCATTTCCTCGCATTCTGGCAAACTAATTTACCTCTCCACTATCTCGTATATATATTGTGTCCTTTCCATTCGACTGTCTCTTTTTCAATTTTTTCCCATCCCATCGCCATTCAGTCATGAAGAACTGACTCGTAAGTCACGTATGACTTAATACATCGCAAACCCCTGAAGGCTAGCCATCACAGGAGATGTCACTGCGGCGCGGCACACAGACTCTATTTTCCTGTCTCTCTCCTTCTCTCTTACCCCACAAACACACACAAGCGTCCACACACACACACACACACACGCATGTGTGCGTGCAAGACCTGCCTCTATCTTTGCCTACCTCCGTGTGTGTCCGTAACCGCGCCACGGCTGTCTTCCGCCGAATGGCGTGCGTGTTCGGTGCGGCTTTTTCACAATGAAGCGAAAGCAGCAACACAACACTGAGATGGGTTTGCTAGAGGCGAGACATCGTGTGATTCATGAAGGGATTCATAAATGTATGAATGCAGGAGGGCTAAAAATAATTTCGTTTTTTTAATTTATTTATTTCTTCAATCGCCCTCTCTACTCCCACCCTCCCCACCTCAACTCATTCAGCTCGACTCTCCGAGGACACCGTCTATAAATAGAGGTCTTTCCTGCACACGTTTCAGAACACCCTCTCTCACTCTCTCTCTCGGTCTCCCCCTCTCTCTGAACCGTACACACGTGTACATATACTGTCATGCTTGGGTGATTCATTCTTCTACTTATCTCTTCTTGAAAGGAGCACAGGATGACATACAATTAAATTATGCAGAACGGGGTAGCGTGGAGTTTCGGTTTATGAATTAAACAAATTCTAAATCCCCCGGCATGAAAAATGTTTCTGGAGATGAAGACAATGACAGTCAAATGGGTGAAATTATTTCAAAAATTGTAATTGATTGATTTCTTTATTTGACATTTGATTGAGTTTTATCTTGAAATAACGTGGCGCCGTATTGCTGTAATGTGAAGCTGCAGCCAACTAGCCTCTTACAGTTGTCACAATCAGCCACTATTTACGTAGTTCTGCTCCGAGCTGTCCAAAACAAATCAGCTGTTGAGACAAATCAAGTCATTAGTTTGGTGTCAAAAACCAAATTCCTGTTATTTTTCTTCACCCACCCATATTCTGGTTTTTGCACCTCGTATCATGAATACATTCATCATCCAACTGTGTCTGTGTTGTGGTATCAGCTGTTCCCCTTCCTACTGTGTTTTTCCCTGTCTGTCTGCGTTGTCCTGGTGGGCGTGGTCGAACATTCCAATTCGGGGGTTCGGCAGCTGGTGCACCTGGTCCTCATCAACCCATCAACCCCTGCAATACATACACTCCAGCTCTCCTTCCAGACTTCATCTGATTGTCCGTCAATCATAGGGGTGGATACATGCTCAGGCCACATTTACACATAGCCGGGTATTTAGAGAAACAAATATTTCCCCCCCTACGTTTTCAATAATAACATCGTGCACACAACATCGTTTTCCAAAAAGTTGTCATTTACCTCAACCCGCAAACGTAGCCAAACAAACTGTAAACATAGGGCGCTCACATGACGTTAAGCATTTTTTGGCGCATAATGTGACGTTTGAGAACCTAAAACCTAAAACTGTTTCTCCCAGTTGACACGCCAACACATAACCGGCGTTTTTCAGAAATCTCCACTTTTTTTGAGTTTTTAGAAATGATCGTTTTCTGTGACAAAAACGGGGTTTTCGTGTAAATGAGAGGCCAAACAGCTGGGAAATATCTGCGTCTTCCCTTCGTGTAAACGGGGCCTCAAGCTCCGGTTTCTCTTCCTCGCCGTCGTTAGCTCCAGTGAAGTACTGAGCTGCTACGTTCATCTTTAAGTTTTCCCTGTGTTTCCAGAACCAGTTGCCAGCCTGCCACTCTCCAATTGCCTGCAACCTGCCTACCACTGCTCCACTCCCTGCCTCATCTGCTACCTGCCCGTGGTCCATCCTCCACCTTCACCCACCCGGAACAATCCGTCATTACTCCTCTGTTCTAACACCATTAAAACTGTTCACTACTCACTACTTAGTTTGTCTGTGTTCTGCATTTGGGTTTCCCCAACCCTAAAACCCTAACAGTCTGCCCCAGCTTTGTCACTATCACTAAACACCTAAACTATTAGCCATCAACCCCATCTTCTCCCCAAGCCTGCCAACCCTGCTTCTCCTATCCTTTATAACCATACAGGTTATGGTTATAAAGGATATCCAGCCAAACTCCTTCCAAACCAAACCCCTTCCTATACCCTTTCTAACCCGAAAATCCCTCCATACCCCTTGCAGCCCAAACCTCATTTTATAACCCTTCTAACCCTAACCTCTTTGCCCTTCAAAACCCTAACCCCATACATACTATTTAGCTATTCTTTGAGAGCCAGATTATTGACAGTGAAAGTTAAGGGGGACTCTTCTCTATCATTGCACTGAAACACTAATGTGGAGTTAAATTTTTTTTTGTTAAGTTAGATTTGTTTATCTAACATACAAAATAGGTCAGTTCATACTTTTCAACATTTTCACAATGACACAGATATGACCGTTCCTCCCAGATTTGCAACATTTTGAATGAACTCTGAATCATTCAGTCGTACAGATCTCTGTAAATGCAGCATCATGAGCTTATCACAGCCAATAGGCTGCTGAGAATTTGTATTAGAATCGGTATTCAAGGTTGTATGTTAATATGATCTATATGTAGCCCCTGTATAGTACCCTTATAAATTATAATTATTTAGCTTTTCATCAAGCATAAAACTGCTCTTCTTTTGTAAAGTTACCAGAAAAAAGAATGCAAAACAGTAAATGATCAATGATTTCCTGATTTCCTGATCAATAATGTCCTCATTATGTTCTAGAAAGTGTATGTATTTATTTTTGTATACATCAATATTAAGATTATTTTATGTTATTATGCACAGACAAACCAACAGACAGCATGTATACTTTCATAATGTATTTTTTAAAAAGTGTTAAATCAACATAAGGAAATTAAATACATTCAGGCACCATTTGTACATAATGGTAAAAAATATTCAGTAACACTTTATAATAACATTTAGTGATACGTTATTCATAAGCCTCTCGTTAATGCTGACCTAATCATTAACAAAACATTGCCTTAAATAGATCTTCAATAAAAGATAAAACATAAATCAGACAGGTAAAGTCAATTAGAACGTCTTGCTAATGGACCTGCGCCAAGAACATAATCCGCAAACGCCCATGAATATAACCAGGGTCTGCAACAACAGCTAATTCCTTATCACCTAAAAGTTCCTCTGATCGCATCAGACAAAAGAATCAGTTCTCACACGCCAAAATACATAAACATTATACATGTGTGTATACATGCATGTGTCTATTAATAACCCTCTGCAATATCGTCCACGCGCTCAATGCAAAATAAGAGGGATAAATCAAAGTAAGATCTCTCCCCCTTAAACCAAGCCTCTCTCCCACAGGGGCCGAACGTGGGGGAGAAAAAAAAAAAAAAACTACCTAAAAAGGTCACGTTCATTAGACCGTTTTCCCGCGGCTCACGGCATGTCTATGTGAAAACAAGTGAAATGAGCGAAACCAGGGATCTGAACTGGTGACAGGCTCTCGACAGCCTCCGCCGAGACGGGGGAGCTATCTTTAGCCACATGTATGTTCATGCTTCAGCTCTCACGCCGTCCCGCGGACCGGGCCACGTTGCCGTTGAGCAAGCACATGCTTGGCACCCGGTCAAGTCGCGCTCTCTCCCAATGCACAGAAAAAGAATACATATCCAGTACGACGTTGCGTTGTGTGTTGAAATAACTCTTTGAGGTCCCGTCTCTCCGCCCCGCGGGACTCTCCAGATGAAGCGTGAAGCCCCCGGTCAATGCGTGTGAAATGGGATGGGGCCGCCGTGTTGGAATGACCCGGCCTCCTAAAGCTGTCCGGTTTGATAACCCGCACGGCGTGGACACCGGCCCCGCGGCCTCACATAACCCTTTACACCTGAGAGGGCGCGCAGTAATGCACACGCACGCACCGAACCGGCCCGCCGGCGTTGATCCGAGCGAGTCGTCCATGTTACCCATGTTTCCTTTCTGTTTATTTATTTATCGTGTCATTATTTCTATATTTCCATTACGCAATTCGAAAGAGATTATGGGCAAAGCTATGCCTGCCTGTGTGTACTTTCGGTCTCCTTTTGAGTATTACGTGTGTGTGTGTGTGTGTGTGTGTCCGAGTCTGTCTGCCTGTGTGTGTGTGTGTGTGTGTGTGTGTGTTTGTTTGTTTGTTTGTTTGTCTTTGTGTGTGTTTGTTTGTTATGTGTGTGTGTGTGTGTGTGTCCGAGTGTGTCTGTGTGTGTGTGTGTGTGTGTGTGTGTGTGTGTGTGTGTCCAAGTCTGTCTGCCTGCGTGTGTGTGTGTGTGTGCACGTTGTGTTTGTGTCACTATGCGCATGTGTCTGTCTGCGTTTGAGTCTGTCTGTTTCTCTCTGTCTGTAGTCTGTGTGTGTGTGTGTGTGTGTGTGTGTGTGTGTGTGTGTGTGTGTGTGTGTGTGTGTGTGTGTGTGTGTGTGAATTGATTCTTGCTGGGAGCTTGTATGCTCTACATGCCAGGAGTAGATTAAGCACCACACATTGAGCTCCCCCCCGCCAACACACACACACACACACACACACACGCACGCACTGTGAGCTGCCCGCTGTGCTGCTGGACCAGCCCCCTCCCGCCCCTGGACGCCGGCTCCACCATGAATGAGTGCCGTAAGCTCCGCCCCGCTGCCGAGCATGAATGGCAGCCACGCAGTCATTCTCATCAACGGGATGTTTACCGATGTTTTCCTAATCCCTTATGTACACGTACATGCACGTTTGCATGTACGTGTGAATTGGCAAATCACGTGTGTGTGTGTGTGTGTGTGTGTGTGTGTGTGTGAGTGTGTGTGAAAAGGGCTTGACTTAAAAAAAAAAAAAAGAATTAATAAAGAAAAAGAAGATCTGTCCTCAAAGGAAGTGCCAATATGGCCATTGAGAGCCAGTGACTATGTAATATCTGTGTAACTCAGACTCCACACGGCTGCCATTTCTGTATCCGAATCATACCTAACATACAGTCTGCAGAAGTCTCTAGTTAGACTTACAAGCCAGTCTTTAAACCAGTCGCTCAACTAGAGACTAGAGGACAATCTCCAAGGTTTTGTCGCTAAAACTGGTTGAACAATTACAAAAACTGCCTTGCTGAATGAATCAAAAGTCTTTTAGGTGGCCCTTCATATTAGGGTGGTGACCTGCAGATGTGTGCTTGTAAACACTGACGCACCAACAGGTCTTTCTTCAAAGTAGCACCAAATGAGAAATCCTACATTTCTTCTAGTGGACGTTCAATGAAAGGGAATCAAATAATGCAACGTTGCTCGGGACACACACTTTAACGTTCTGAAAAGGTCTCTTCATGATACAAAGTGATTCGCTGTATCTCCATTTTGTTTTTCACCACGAGGGGAAGGGGGGGGGGTAGCATCATTTCCGCTCAGGCTTCATTTCCTGTTATTGTAAGGGCCCTGGGTCTGTTAGCCTCGCCGTGGTTCGAATCCCCATTCGGTAGGCGGCAAGACCGCCTATCGTCTCGTATCGCGAGCCTCCAGTTAATAACAAGGTGGCGTACCATCGCACCTGTTCCATAGTACCTGTGGTCAGCATGTGTATGTGTTTAATAACGGCCTGCTTCACACTGAAACCCGTGCAGTTACATCAGGAGTCTCCTTCAGGTCGATGGGAGGACAGCGTCTCCCCGGGCTATCCGAGGTTTAGTGCCTTGCTGAAGGGCTCTGGAGTTGTACTTGATGATAACGGGAGCGAAGACCATTTCCCACTGACCATCTCTTACATACCGCATAGTCATAGTATAGCCTATGTATGTATTTCATCATCCACTTGCTACCTTTCACACTCGGGGACAGGAATTGCTCTCGCAACCCAGCTCGTGCAGTCTGAATCTAATATGCAACTTCTAACACAGATTGCCTGCGGGGGACATGCACAAGTGTTTGGGACTGAATACATTTTTTCGACATAAAAGGTTGCCTATTTTGAGTACAGTATTTTGATGAACTAATTCCGTAATTGTATTTTACCAACATATGTAAAATTCTCAAAACATAGAAGGAGCCAGCCTGAAAAAAACAATCTGGGATGGAGTTTACCTGCTGACCCACACAGGACGCAATGTCTGATTCCTCAAGGATGTATGCCTGTTCATCCTCCATCTCCTTCCAACACACACACACACACACAGGCAAATGGCTCTTCAAACAGAAAACACCAACTCTAACCCTGTTGACTTCAAGGTGATAGAAGTCTGATACGCCCACACAACAATGACTCACGCGCCTGCAGAACACTTCATGCGCATCAAAGTAAAGTAGGCCAATAAAAGGTGTTGGATCGTGACCAGAATAATTGAGTAATTAACGGTAGATATTCACTCCAAGATGATTCATCTTGCACCCTTTGTCTTTTGCTGACGTTTCCCAATGTTTTTTTCTTTCCTTTTTTTTTTCACATGAATTGCCTATTGGTAGATTGGGATGTGAAAATACCAGTGTTATGTCATTGAGGTAGTGCCAGTGTTAAATTGCGCATTATAAGGTTCAAATTGGTGATTCCTAATGACACAGAGAGAACAGATATGTTTTACTCCAGCTCCCAAATTTCAGTCAGTAGAGTGAAATACCTTTTTCATTTTGACACACTGGTAATCATCCATCTAGCCATTCATCAGGCTGACTGAACTGAAAAGTGCCTTACATTCAAACTAGACTAACTAAACAAACTATATTTTATCATTTGCATTTACAGAAATTAAAAAAGATAATTAAATGTAAACATAATTCATTAGTAAACATCACTTTTTAAAAAGCATTTTTACATTGCTCAACAATTCGGTCAGACTCGATGTGTTATTAAATTATGAAGAAATTGCACCATTGCACAAAGCCGTATCATAACCCTGAGCAATTTTCTTGCAGTCAAGACATTTGATAATATGTACCAAAAAAAGGTTTCACAGTAATATGTATGCTGTTTGCAGTCAATGATACGTGCTATAAAACTTGCATTAGCTTGTTTGTTGTAGCTCTGAATGTGGGCCTTTCAAACATACTGCTGTGGGGTTTTTCAATGTCTCGTTCAATTATTCATAGGTTTCAGTTAAGTTGCTATTTTTAAAAACATGTTCCAAAAATAGGTAAAACTTTAATGAGTGAAATAGTCTTAAGTGTGTTTCTTCTAAAGATAGCATCTGCCTTTTCAGAGATAGCATGTCACATAAATAATGGAAGAATGTTATCCAAGGTGCCCCCTTAGACAAGACCAGCAATGACTGTGTCCCATGCATCTTTTGTCTTCGTTTTACTGTGGGGGCCAATGGAGATGTGTAAAAAAAAAAAAGAAGGAAGAAAAACAGGGAAATAAGGTGGAAAACACCGCAAGGATAAGAGACTCTAGAGGTAGTTGAGACCCTGAGAGACCCCGAGTTGTATTTGTTGACATAGGGGAACGGCAGACCACACCGGCTTTGGTCTCAGCCACAGTGACAAACATAACAACATACATACATAACAAAATAACATAACAAAACCATTACAAATTGAGTATGAATATGTGAGTTAGTTTTACACACACACAGAAATACATTCATCTGAATGCTAGCTGTATTATTAGTAATAGGCATTTTGAACAACACAAAATAAAATGAACAGTTTAAACCCTATAAGGTGATGTAATGACGAAGGACCCTTAGTAACAGTTATCATCGTTGACTCCCAAAGGGAGAGAGACAGTGACCAATGCAGCAGAGACATCTCGACTACGTTGTGTTTAGCATTATATCCATAAGATGGCCGCTAATGGTGCTGCTACTGCTCCATGCTACTGAAAGTGCTGCTGTGCTATGTCTTTATCGCTGATGCGTAGATATGTTGATGATGAAAGCCATTAGCAAGCGAGGGTTTAATACCGAGTTAGCAAACAAGCTTACATACAAAAAGAGTTATGCAATTGCGATTCTAATGTTGACTGCATGAATGCCAATACATACAATATGTTTATTTACACACATATATATACATTTTTATGTAAATAGAATATGTCTTTACTATTAACATAACAGAAAATAAAAACATTTCAACATAAATTGCTAGCGAGGGCTCTGTGTAAGTGGGGTGTAGGCAGGTCAGGGGAGTCAGGGAGGGACTCAGGGTACAGTCCATCTAGGCAGGTCAGGGGAGTCAGGGAGTCAGGGAGGGACTCCCTGGGAGACCAACGGGCCAACGGAGCACCTAGTTAGCGGGATGTGGTCCTTTTGCCTTTCATTGGATGTATTCTGCCTGAGGTGGGCTTAGCCGTGCCTCGCCTGCAGCCCACCGGCCCACCTGGTGGCACACCTGGAGGTCTGAAGACCCGGGCTGCACTTGCCTAAGGCGGGATTTATGTTTCTTGGATTAATAAAAAAAAAATTGTAGGGCTAGCAAGCAACACTCATGTGTACATGGAACTCTTGGTTTAGTTAATGTGTGTGTGTGTGTGTGTGTGTGTGTGTGTGTGTCTGTGAACAATACTTTCCTTCTTCCATTTCCTCTCCAGCCTCTATTGGCCCTATAACCTTAAAAAGCAGCAAGCCAGTAATGCTAAACAATTACCGCATTAGACATGCGCCTGTAATTGTGTCACAATAATCATACGCCTATTCAGACTCTGATGTCAACATACATTTTGTGAAATCTTCCTCCTTTTCATTTTCCCACACCACATCAGTTTCAGGCCAGTGCTGAACAATGAACGTGTCTGTGCCTTGTCTCCACAGAAACGCCTAGCATAATAGTAATATAGTAATAACAGCTTTAGAAAATACCCTGCCCCTTGACAATGTCTTTTATCCTTTTTTCACTGTATTTACGTCACGTGGCGGCAGTTCGGTTCATTGTTTCATTGTGTTGCTGTATTTACACCTTTTGCAGGGCTTCTGTATTGCGTGCTTTCCATGTATTGTGCTGGTCTTTGGTTTTACTTGCGTATGTTCGTGTATTGTGTCGAAAAAGCTTTTAATGACAGACAGACAGACAGACAGACAGACAGACAGAAATACTTTAATGATCCCTGAGGGAAATTGCATTTGTTACAATACTCCAGGGAAAAAAATTCGCGCTTGGTTTTACTTGCGTGTTTTGATAGTGCTTGTACATGCTAATGTCGGAAGTATGATAATGTATACGGTAGTAATAGTGTTTGGGTCATTGTTTAGTAATTCATTGAGACAGTGATTGAAGTTTCCCCATTTTAACAGCGATTGTGTGGTTACTTTGGCAATGCAACAGTCATACAAATGATATAGAGCCAAGGGTTTGCAGGTTCATGTATGACAAATGTGATGACAAAAAGCATATACAAAGCTCTCTCCCCATAGGATACAACGTCACAGCATACACACTCGCATATGCTTTCTACACAAACACACGTTACATATTTACATATGTCCTCTTTACGTAATTGGTTGGAACAAAGGCAGCACGTCTGAACAGGTGGTCTGGTCTGCGTGGTGCCACACGCGTACATAGCATCCTAAATCATCCCCGTAAACATATATGTGCAGCCTCAGTGGGGTAAAAACAGGGGGGCTAATTTTGTGTTTTTCATCTTTCTCCACACATTCCTAGCGGTAAACCCTTGCCCTCTCTCTCTCGCTCTCTCTCCCTGCATCTCGGGGAGAGAGAGCGGCCCCACTGCGATGCCCTTGGCTTACATTTTCTCGGGCCTTTGATGGACACTGCCACTGATGGATGACTGACAGGGCCGAGGTGGATTTCAACACTCTGAGGATGACATCACACGCCGCTCAGTCCATTCCACTCCGCATCGCGGGCATCTCGTCAGGGCAGGCTTGACGGTGGGTGTGGGTGTGGGAACACACAGACACAGACACACACACACACACACTCACACACTCACACATGTGTGAGGGATGTTTACCTTCATATGTCCTCTCTGGAAACGTATTGCCGGTGTTCAGTGTTTACTGAAACTACGGAAGTGCAGCCGGTGTCACCGAGCGCTGCATGCATGCCAGAGTTGTGATTAAATTCTGAATGAAGCCAGTAGCAAAAATTGAGTTGTATATTTGTTTCATTACATAGAGACAGTGCATGTTAATACATTTGTATTGCATTGAAAAAATGCAATAAGTGAACACGCCGGAGTTAGCAAAAATGCTAGATTACATCCACAGTCCCTAGGCAGACAAAAACGAATCAATGACAGTGTACAAACACAAGTAAAAAAAATAAACATAAAAATAATAATTATCTATATATATATATAAAAAATTTAAGTGCGTAAAAGTGATCGCAATTCTGGTCTGCCTTGAGCCTTTGTTTGAGATGGATGTTGGTGATATGCATGTGGCACTCCCTTAGAAACAGCACTTCCCCGGCATGAAAAATTCCAGATTCTGGAAGATCATGAACATCTAAACATTTATTTAACGTCGATTTTAAAGAAGGCATGAGGGCCCACGTTTCATCCCCATTAAAGAGAAATACATATGGAGAAAGAGTGTTCAACACTTTCTACTTTTAAGGTTTGCTGCATGACACAGATATCCTCAATGGAAACGAGATGAAAAAAACAGGTCAACTTATTATTTCATTTCCGGAGGACATCTAAACATACATGTATTCAATCCAAACACAACACTAACACACCATTCGACACAGCATTAAAAACATAGCATTGGAGGCAAAATGTACAAATGACGCGTTCATCTACAGCAGAACAGTCCCGGCCGACAGATCTAATCTAAGTCTAATAAAATCCTATCTCGAGGACCATTGCAGAGGACGGGGGGGGGGGGGGGAGGGTCCTGAACTTCCTAATGCAAACATATCGGCTGTGCACCGCGTCCCCCACACAGCTGACTGAACGCTCTCCCTGTCTGGAGCCAGACGTGCCTGAGGACGGTTTGCTGGGCACGGAGCCAGACCCGTACCACTGCTCCGGGCCCCCTCAGTGACCCCTCGCCAAAGAGAAAGAGATGACTTGATGTGGGGAAAAACTGAAAATTGCTGATGCATCACGCAGGCTAGAGCCGTAACCAAATGGAAAGCTCCTTTTAAGAGGCGAGCTGTTCCGTCGCCCGGGGGTAGGGGGGTGAGGGTGGGTACAAGCGTGAATAAGTACAGCTGATTGAAATGAAGCATGTGAAGCTTGTAGCGTTTTTAATTTTTGTTTGCTGAATGCACTTATACGTAGTCCTGCGTATTCCCCTCCCTCTCCCTCCCAGAATACAGGGTGCAGTTATAAATTCAGGTTCTATAGACGTCGATAACAGCCGCCCGGATCAACATCTTCACCCTGTCCTCTCTCCAGCTCTCATCTCCCTCTCCCTCTCTCTCTCTCTCTCTCTCTCTCTCTCATTATTCCCCCCATTTCGTACACAAGTGTTCAGACCTCGAAACACTGAACACAAACAAGGGAGAAGGCAAGCATTTCCACACCGGGACAACCATGATCACAATTCAAAACAAAAACAACAATTTGAATTCTAATTAAGTACAGTATGCTTTTTTTAACTCATGCAAAAAAAAAAAGAAAATCGACAAAGATCCAAATAAACCAAAAAAAAAAAAAAAAAACGTATCGCGGCATTGCATGCCTCTCTGTCATCTCTGACATTTCCCAATCTAGCGCTGTGTTGACATTGCCAAAGCCTCACGTGCGCAGCCACAAAACAGCCCTAGACGTAGGAGGCGCTATAAATAGACGTGGCGCGCTGCGCGGCGCCAGCACGCACGTTTTCATTCTTTTTTCTTTTTTTTTTGATATCTCCTCAATAAATATGCATGGGATTAGCAATACGAGGCTTGGCTGTTTATCAAAAGGGGAAGCCATTTTGAGGGAGGAGAATGCACTGAAACCTTCACAGCCATCCTCAAAAAACTTTGGGTTTTTATTCATTCAGCGGACATTTGTTATTCTGTGAAACAGCTGATGAGTTACAAAAAACAAATACTGAGCAAAATTTGACATAGGGTATTAGACATTTTACCCCAAAATAATTACACACACACACACACACACACACACACACAAACGCACACACTCTCTCTCACACAGACAGACTCTCTCAGGCCTAGGATCTCATGTAGGAAGAGCAAGTGATTACTGTGTATGCCAGTAATTGAACGCCATGACCTCACTATTTGCACAGAGGGGAAGGCTTACATCTATGATAATTGACACATTTCAACTTATTTAAAATCTAGTCTACCACTTGCACTACTTTTGAGTTACTTCTCAGCTTCAGCGTAAACAGAAAGAGAAAGGCTTTTTCCTCCTGCTATACTAGACGCCCCCACATGCCACGTGCCTGCACTGGGCATGTGTGGTGTGCACGTTGTGGCTAGCCAAACTTCCAGAGGGTTCAGCTCAGTTGAGCACACAGTATACATAACGCCACATAACAACGCAGATTCGAGAATGCCCAAGAAGTTGCTACGTCTGTGTTAGAATAATGTGAAGGAAGAACCAGTAAGCTAAAACACCTCTGCCAAATTAGAGCCAGAGGCCGCCTCCAAATTCCTAAGAGACAGTCGTTGCCTTGGCCACAGCTTGCCTTTTTTTTCCAAAGCTCAGAAACAAATAATTGTGTGTGAGAAATCCTATGTCCATCCAATATATTTGTTTAAAGTGAAAACAGCCTCCAAGTAAATCCTGGGTAGTTACACAGTGAGGCATTCGGAAAACATCAAAAGAAGACGTGAAAAGTCAAGCTTTATTTTCACCTAATTTCTTAATTCAAAGTATTTCTTTCAACCTTTGGGAGGATATTGACACAGTTTCTATTGGATATTCCTGTAATGTCATATTTGTTTTGAAAGATATTATTGTATTCCACAACAGGGTATGGTAAAAAAACATAAATGTAAAGACATCCATGGCTCATTCATGGTATTCATGCATTATTGGTCTGATGAAGCCAACCTTGAGATATGGTTTACAGTTCATGCAACTCCAACAAAGTAATGCCAAGTAATTCCACAGTCAGTAGTGTTTACAGTAGCGTTACAACTTGGGTTAAAGTGTTACTTAAAAATTTGGTTTCTAGTTTTAAAATAATTGTGTTGTTTTTTTTGATAAATGTCATGAGTTTCATTTTTCCCGTTTCTTTCAGCAAAACCCCACAAAGCACTCACTGATCACAGTGGGGGGGGGGGGGGGGTAAAAGGGG
>OMKI01012999.1:9582-19774 GCA_900302315.1 Phycis blennoides | reverse complement strand
CAATGTACAAAAACTGACTTATGTTGGATTCTCATGAAAGCAATGTTCTGCGGGCTGTAAAATGTGTGAAAGGTTGAATTCTTTCAAATGAGTTTGAATATTCCCAAAAGACAGGCTAGACACACCTTTCTCATTCAAAAGACAATCAAGGGCAGCACATTTTGTTAAACAATACTAACGGCACCATACACTAACGTTTTGTGAAGATTGTCGGGACAAAGATTGTCGCAAAAGGTGGCTGTAGTCCACCGTGGCTACTTCTTTCTATCTCACATTAAAAGTTCCAGTATAACTTCAAGTCTTTATTGTCAGATGCACAGAACAACACCTGGTCAGACTGGGCACTGAAACAGCCCACCCACTCCATTCAAATTTGGTTATACGATTGTGATGGCATACTTCTTTACACCTGATAAACCCTTATGCATGGAAGGTGAATTGCTAAGGGCGTACAACATTATAAAATTGGGATGTGTCTGCATAGCACCAATCAAACCTGGACCATGACTGACTGACTGACAGAGCGAGTGCAGAGAGGCCAGGTTACCTTATTGTACAGCTGTAAGGTTTCTGTTATTGGGAGCTTTAGCTCACATGCATCACACTTAGCTAAAGATAGCCCTTATTATTAACACATAAAGATACATTACTATCACACATGAAAAGATATCAAGCCACAAGAATGTCATGCGATAGCATTACACACAGTAAGTGCATAACACCTTTAAACTATCCTGAGTGGGGACCCCTGGTGTTGTTTGAAGTCCCATACGTTGGCGCGCATTGTTGGCACTCGTTTGAAAATCCTCGAGGAATATATGGTCTGTAAAGTTACTCACGGTTCCTTAGAAAACTCTTGCTAACCTCTTTTCAAACCCGCTGTCCAGCGGTGGGCGGTGCGGTGAAGAAACTCGTCTTGAGGCCCTGTCCGTGTGAAGAACAGCGGCAAGTGTCCATCACTTCTGCTGCGCGGCTTGCGCGTCACTCTCCGACGCCCATCTGAAACTCGGTGCAGAAAACGCGGGTTCACATGCACTCCGTCTCTTCTCCTCTCTGCTAGCGAGGGCAGCTAACTAGCAGTCCACAGGTGCTCCGATGTTTACATCCATTTAGCAGAATTACAGACTCAAAACAGCTCCAAAACTCTCCCGGTTGTAACAAGGTACACACTGCTAACATACAGTATTAAACTCCCGGCTCTAAACTTGAATGTAACAGTGAAATTTAGCTACAACTAACGTAATGTTAATTTTAACCCCCTGTCGTCTCACCCCTCAAAATACCCTGTTGGTTACTGATACACCCCTGAGAGGCACTGATTGGCTAATAACAAATGGACACCTGGCTAACCAATACACAGAGGATAAATTACCTGAGAGATTCAAGGACCACTCAAAACAGAGGACATTTCAACATCATAAAAAACTATACATTTCTTCATATTAAATACAAAGTTATTACACACCATTAATAATGTAGCCAGCAGTTACAGGTTATATGTTAACTGAAATACTTAAAATTAGCAGGGTGCTACACAAGTAAAAGGGAACTATTTAGAGCAAACAAATCTAAATAGATAAAAAATCTAGAACAAAAAAAATGTAAATACAGATGTGAAAGATATATATTCTAGAAAGCAATAAATAAATAAGTTACAGCGTAATAATATATTTGACAAAAATAAACAACAACAAATGTTGTGCAGATCCAGTTATGTGCAAAAGTCAAATCTATACACAATAATGAGGTAGAATATAAATTATACAATAATTATCAAGGTGTAATAAAGTGACATGTGAATGTAAGAAATCACAGATAATGCGGCAGCAGTTCATCCTCCATAGTAGTTGTCATTGGGAGACCAATGGGAGACAACTTGACATGGCTGCCCACGGTGGTGGTGGTGGTGGTGGTGGTGGTGGTGGTGGTGGTGGCGATGATGGTGGTGGTGGTGGGGCACTTGGAACAACGCATGGCTCACTTTCTCTAGTTCACACCCTCACATCAGCTGGTGAGAAAAGGGGTAAGGGAGTAAGGGAGGGAGGGGAGTGAAGTGAATGTGTGATGGAGCGAGAGAGTGGTGAGCAGAGTGGAGGATTGGGCAAGTGAGTGACAATGAGTGCAAGGGTGATTGGAGTGGAGTAAATGAATGACGACTGAGCGGTGCGGGTGGAGGGCCGAGCGGGCACATGAGTGGGTGAAGGCGAGAGAGTGAATGAACGAGTTACAGATCGATTGCATGTTTAAAGGAGTGGGCGAGTGAACGAGTGGGTGAGTGAATGTGAGTGAATGTGAGTGAATAAGCAGTGGTGCAGAACCTTTTTCACTGTGTTCGGTAAGGAGAAAAGCCCAACGTTGTAGCAGACGCACAAGGCCAATTTGTTTGCACAGTTCAATTGTGCAAATATTTTATTTACAGTATAGAAAATGACATAGAAAAGCCCCTCTTGTTTTAAATAAGCATGTAAGGGGTCATGTCAATTATTCAAGAACCCAAGGTTTCCAATTATACAATTTGAAGTATAGTGTCATCAATCATTCATGAAAGTTATTCATGTCATTAAGCTGGCACATCTAGAAGAGGAGGAAGCCATGAATGGACTGGCAACACTACAGTGTCGGCTACATCCTTATGTTACTCATACCATGCTATTTTTTAGGGATTTACACCCTTCGCTCCCTCACATTTTTTTTTTATTAATGTTAAAGCTTTAGGAGTCATTAAATGATTGAAACTCCAATACCTCTCCTCCCCAGCAAGGACACATCACGCCATCACACACGTGAGTGGGAGAATAAAGGACATATTGATTCATGCTCAACCATGAGGTAATGTGTTTAACTGCTCGCCTTTCCTCAAGGTTGGGATATTTTTGCTGAAACAAGTTTTCATTTGATTTGATTAAACGCGCTTCGACACAAAATCGCGCATAAATGGACTTTGAATTGAAAAAAAACAAAAACGTCTGAGTCTATTTTCGGAAGAGGCTGTACGTACTCCTGGGTGGCCTTTGACTTCCAAAGGCGTGTGACTGGTGGGACCTAGGCACATGTGCCCCCGTATGGCTTCCATGTGTTGCAGGGGAGGTTAATGCATGCTGACATCACATAAATGTCCTCTCTTCCAGCTGAGTATACCCCGAGCATGGCAAGCAAGCAAAGCACACCACAGGGCTGAGCTCACAGACGCACAGGCGCGCGCACACACGTGTGCAAAGGACACACTCGTGCACATTCACATCAAATACACAATCAAATACACAAAACCACAGATGGGCACATACACACACACACATGCGAAGACACACACACACACACACACACACACACGCACAGCTTTGCCCTATACATCTGTTTCCTGAACCACCTCATTCTAAAAAACCTGCAATGGTTTCTATGAATGAAACTCAATGTGAGATTCATTTTTTGAGAGAATTATGGTCCCTGCCATCTATGGGCCTCATCTATATAAAACAGCAGAAAAAAGCTACTTTATTTGTTAACTGACCTCCAACAGTGATAATAGAAATGATATTTATTAACGTAAATGAATAGTTGCCATAATAATAATTGTTATTATATAAATAATTACTCTTTATATGAATGAACCATGAGGAAAACTGTACTGTACTGCCTGTATCAAACAGCTGCTGCATCTCTAATGGAGGACTAAAATAAGACCCAGGTCACATGACCTGGATCACATGACCAGCGTGCGCACTGTAGTGAAGCAGCAGAGCTACGTAGGTTGATGGTGGACTCCACCACCGGCCCCTCTTGGGAGGGATAAGTAGTATTATGCAACGGGACCGCACAGTGATCCCGTGTACGTGGGAATGCACTCGGCGGGAAAGGGATACTTGTTGCTGTGAAGCGAGTTGGAAGTGACATCATCATCAAGTTACATGACATGTTAAGGCCACCTCCAAGTCGCTTGGAGGTGGCCTGAGACTTGAAGGGTTTACACAGAAGTTCCATCACGCTGACGCATGTTAGCAACGAGAGACAAAACTTTTTCGGTATCTCTTGTTGCTTTCTCTCTTATTGAACACTCTAAAAAAAGAGTAATCCTCAAATCATTAAAATCCAATTGAGTGTTCTGACCGGATGTTCTTTTCAGTCGTAACATAACTTCCTTGACTGGCAGTGGCAAACCAGGGCCACCCATTGAAGAAACTATGTTCTGTTCGCTTTGGCAATTTCCGTTTCACAAAGTAGCACGTTGCACATCCGCACAGCAAGAACCCAAATACAAGACATTTATTTCAGATGTTTTTAAGTTCAAGAGGTTGCAGTCTGTTTATTATTTTCTATTTATTTCCCTTTGTTAACACTCTCATTCTCTGTGAAATTCACAAGAAGCATTTGGTAGAGTGGAGTCAACAAAGAACGCTGTGTGTGATGGCTGTGTTTTCTGACAGTAAGCCATTCAAATCAGCCCAGGAAGCTGGACTCAGGGTTGCATTGCATAAAGGTCTAACATGACCCTTCTTTGTCTGACACAGCATGATGGTGAGTGACTGTCGTTCGCTCATTACGGCTTCAAAACACACACGCGCGCGTAACACAAACAATACGAGTACACGCACGCAGCAAACGCACAATAATACACAATTCCCTTCAGATTGTGGCCACTCACAATGGGGTGTTCGGGCCCCAGTTCAATGGCAGCCAGGTGGAGAAAAGGGGCAGGAAGAGAGACATCTGCCTTGTTCAGAACAGGTCAATACCCCCATATGTTACCTCTGCGCAGTACAGGAACAGATAGCAACTTAGCTTCCGTTGCTGAGCTGGCTAAACTTGAATGGCCTGGCTTTTTAGCTTTGGGCCAGGTTGAGATCAAGCCCATAGCCCGCCCTCAGCAATCCTCTACAGGAGATGCGTTTGTGATTCTCCTCGCCGGAATATACAGACAAGAGTGCATTGTATTCAGTGGTGTGATTCTTGAATTGCTACTCCTTGTGTTCTTTTAACTGTTAACTGTGTTATTGTTTAACAAGCTACCTCATTAAGTCCTTCATCAAAGTGCATAATGAGCTCTGCTTCGGAGACCAAGTGGAGTCCGATATGTTAATTAATGGTGACATTTATAGAATAGGATCACTGAGCTGAAACAGGTTTGAATAAGCATAAAACCAGTGGTGTGGAGAAGAGCCCATTTTTATGCGTCTTTGGATGGTGTAGATACTGCTAATAATAATAATCACTACTAAACACATTACTTCACTCTATTTAGCATCTTAGAAATGTACAGAAGACAGATTAAATGCAATTTCTCCCTTGTAAACAATGGAGATTAATGTACGGCCCAAATGAATACAGCAAAATAAGGACACAGTTAGAAGGAACACCAAGGCTGTAAAAATACCGTACGGTATTCCAGCGTATTTCAAATGACGTTAGTGATTCAGCCTGCCTTATCGCCCTTTGCAGGGCGTCTCGGAGCCTGGGGGTGTCTGTTTGGCCAAACGCGTGTGATTACCTTCAGATTAAATGATCACCTTTAGATTAAAGCCTGGACTGGTGGAGGTTGTGGTGAAACCCCGCCTGAGGACCTATGGCAGTGTGCTGCTTCCAAAGCCACTATCATGTGTCTTACAACCTGCAGCCAGAACAGCCTTCCAGTCTCTCTAAAAGTGATCAGACTATGCAGAATTGAACAGGCATGCCAATGCAAGGGCAGCAGGATTTTGAGGTGCGTGATGTAATACCGTCTGTTAGAAACAGTAAGGAGCCGACCTGCGGCATTCTGGGAGCAGAAGGAGGCCAGAGGGTGACCTTTGGCTAATGCCAGAATGCGGAGGCTAGCAGAAACATTGCACCTGTGAGTGGAGTTTGTTTCCTCAATCACTTAATCGACTATTCTTTTATGGACCCTTTCATGCAGATTCATTTATGATTTTTTATTTGGTAGTAATCAATAAATTCAATGAATTGTCTACTAAATTACAGGCTACCATATTAACTACATACTATATAACAGAACGTTTGTGTACCAGCTAACTACTAACTACTTTCGTGATCCAAAAGTACAAATGATGCCAGTTGATTTTTATTACATAAATTGGCAATACAACCATTTTATTACATAAATGGTGCACATAATTTTGAGAAACTAGCCAGAATCAGCTACATTTTGAAAGTATCCAACCAAAAGAATCCCATCCCTTCCTCACTCCTCCCGCTAAAGCCCCTCCCCCAAAACACAGGACTAGCTTGCTTGCTTTAGCAGTGGGGCTGTCTGGCCTTGTGGAAAACTCCAGTCATGACAATGAGTGCACGGGCATGGTGTACTCTCTGTGACAGACAGGTAGGCCATTCAATAATTTGGACCTAATGAAAGTAGAGTGTAGGGTATTTGAAAGTAGCGTATTGGCTTTATTGTAAGGGTGACCTTGAATCTTCGATAGAAGGACATTTAGTCAACGTCATCTTTAATAGTTGAATCCTTCCAGAAGGAAAAGCCTACAAGTTATACTGTTCTATACTATTTTTGTTTGTGGGGGTGGGGGATTGACTCAGTCTTCTTCATTTCAAAACCGTTAAAGATTATCCAAATGCAAACTGCAGCTATCACATCATACTGCTGTACAATTTTCAACATTGCCTACATTCATGATCTTCAATAACATTTTAAACATTCTACCCACATTTTCATTTGCAGAAAATTATCCTCTTAATCATTTCCCCAGATATGTCGGCATGGTTAGATTTGACACTGTAACCTATGTATAGCTATACATCCATATATCCATCCATACATTCATTCATTTTAATCTGTGCATTGCAAATCACATTGCCACTTACTTGGTCATATGCAGGGATATGTATGTATATTAATTCATGGAAAGGCCAGAGGCGGAAAAAGGGGAGAAAGATTCACTAAATATATTCATTCAACAATAAGTGGCACTAAATATATTCTCTTTTCCTATAGTTAAGAGATACTCATGGCGTTGCCTTGCTCCCACATTAGGAAAGTGTCCATTTGTGGCACCTTTTGCTAAAAGGAAGCACTGCTTTGAACCGAGAGAGAGAGTGACAAGAGAAATTGCATCCAACTGTGGCTGCCCTTGAGCATCTCTTTCCCTCTTGACTGCCTCTTTTTTCCTTTCTTATTCTAACCCTTGTGGGAGGAATTCCTCATTAGCACAGTCATCACAGGTAGCAAAGCAGACAACGAGGCTAGCGGTGTGCTAGCACTTGTGCAACACTACTTCCTCATTCAGATGTCATCATCCTTCTGTCAATGGGATTGATTTGATGGGTGTCAATGAAATTTTCATACCAAAATTAACCAAATAACCAACAATTTTTGCTTTAACCTCCCTGCACAGGGAGGTTTCAAACGGCATCATGCTATAGGCCTATACCTCCCTTGAGATGTTAATTAGCTAATCATTATTACTTAATTTCATTTTAATGAATTGCAGGAGATAGGCGTTTTTTAATTGTGTAACGATATGTAGTAAAATAATACTTCAGTTAAAATAGATAGATAGATAGATACTTTAATAATCCCCATGGGGAAATGTTGGCATCCAGTAGCACACATATATCACACACGATATATCACACACAAATGTTTTATTGGGTTTAATTTATTCATGTTGTGCTAACATTATGCTGTTATGATTGACGACTCGGAGACAAACACCACAGAAGAAGTAGATAATAGGCCTATAGTGTAGGGTGGTTAGGTGGACGTTAAAGAAACATTTTAGCATCGATCAGCACACGCAATACACGTTTCAGATGCGGCATTCGGACCAAATACAGGGATGGCGCGGAAATAGAGGACAGTCGAAGCTGGGGGACGCATATACATTTATTATCATGTATGAAAGTCTTCCAAATTAAAAGCCATGCAGTGTAATAATAATCTCAACTAATGCACCAAATGCATATTAGGTCAAATAAATGTTAGGTTCAGAAATAGATTTGAATTCCTGGAAAGTAGACTACTAATATAACGACACAATGTAAAACTCAAACGATTGCAAACAATATTTGAAGAATAAATGAGGAAAAGTGAAATAACCTTAATTAGTTATATTCAGTTATGTACAGTCTACACTAACGATAATGTATACATTAGATAAGTGATACACGTATATGTGCTTATACGTGTATCACTTATTGCCAGTAAGGTCCAGAAATGAATTCAGTTTTCACATCCTGTGTCACATTCATAAACACAGACTCCTACACAGACTAGGAACTACATATGACCCAGTTAACCTCTCATGCAAGCCTCCACTCCTCCACCACTGTTCTAAAGTTAGCCTATAGCGTTAAATTAAATATGACTGCACTTCAATGTAAATAATGCAGTAAAGTAAAAGATACATGCACGCGGGCTGTTGTGATGTTTGTCGTACATATACAGCTCTGTACAAGCTCGCCGACCTACCATGGAGATGTATTACAAAACATACACCCGACAATGTAAATATTCACGCCGGGTTTACAGTCGTGGGCAGTAAACATCCTGTCTCCGAGAGCATCTCACTCGCGCTCTATTAGCAGGGGATGCGTGATGACCACCATGTGGCCGAAACGCCTCGTTTCCGAAAATGCCTCAAGAAAAAGAAGACAGAGTTGAAGCCCAGCTTCCAAGTATGGTTATGTTCATCAGGTGTGAAAAAATGTATACAAAACACAAAGGAAAGAGCCCCCCAGCCAATGCTGGAGTGCATCATATAACATCCTAAAATAGGATATTTTGTAGGATAAGGGTAAATCTTATCAGGTCACACACTCTAACATTTCTTTGAATCGCCTTTAGTTTTGATTACGGCACGCGTTTGCTCTGGCATTGTGACGATAAGCTTCTGCAATGTCACAAGATTTATTTCCATCCAGTGTTGCATGAATTTTTCACCAAAATCTTGTATTGATGATGGAACATCCCAAAGATTCTTAATGGGGTTAAGGTTTGGACTCCAGGTCTGGTGGCCAATCCATGTGTGAAAATGATGTCTCATGCTCCCTGAACCACTCTTTCACAATTTGAGCCCGATGAACTTGGCATTGTCATCTTGGAATATGTCTGTGCCATCAGGGAAGAAAAAATACATTGATGCAATAACCTGGTCATTCAGTATATTCAGGTAGTCAGCTGACCTCATTCTTTGGGCACATAATGTTGCTGAACCTAGAACTGACCAACTGCAGCAACCCCAGATCATAGCACTGCCCCCACAGGCTTGTACAGTAGGCACTAGGCTGGATGGGTACATCACTTCATCTGCCTCTCTTCTTACCCTGATGCGCCCATCACTCTGGAACAGGGTGAATCCGGACTCATCAGACCACATGACCTTCTTCCATTGCTCCAGAGTCCAATCTTTCGGCTCCCTAGCAAATTGAAGCCTTTTTTTTCCGATTAGCCTCACTGATTAGTGCTTTTCTTAAGGCTACACAGCTGTTCAGTCCCAATCCCTTGAGTTCCCTTCACATTGTGCATGTGGAAATGCTCTTACTTTCACTTTTAAACATAGCCCTGAGTTCTACTGTTGTTTTTCTGCGATTTGATTTGATTTCAACGTGAAACAAACAAACAAAGTGATTGCAGATCACGATCAATCAGGATTTTTTTCCGACCACATTTCTTCCTTGAAGATGATGGTTCCCCACTATCCTTCCAGTTTTTAATAATGCGTTGGACAGTTCTTTACCCAATGCCAGTCGTTTCTGCAATCTCCTTAGATGTTTTCTCCACTTGATGCATGCCAATGATTTGACCCTTCTCAAACAGACTAACATGTTTTCCACAACCACGGGATGTGTCTTTCAACATGGTTGTTTAAGAAATGAGAAGCTACTCATTGCATCAGTTGGGGTTAAATAACTTGCTGCCAGCTGAAAGATTACGTTTTTTTTGGCCAGGCAGTGTATAATGCCTGGACACACTCAGTCTGCCACCTCATCTTTTCTCCTCTGCTCCTGGCTCTCCATGTGTGCTTGAAGTCCTTGGTGAAAAAACAGTCCACTTATCCCCTAGCCAGAGCAAACAAAAGACATCGGTCTGTCCTTGAAGCAGTACAAAGCCGTAATGGGTGGTCGTTGCAACACTTTCCATGATGGAGATGTTTGCAACACCGGACCCCCGTTGGGATGTGTGTACTGATTCCTAAGATGGTGCACAATGATTGGGGGGGGGGGGGGGGGGGGGGGGGGGGGGGCCCCC
>OMKI01012983.1:9261-23829 GCA_900302315.1 Phycis blennoides | reverse complement strand
ACAACCGGCTGGGTTCCACGACGCAATGCGATCCGTTTTTTTTCATCCTCGGCACACGCGGGATGTGGAGTTTTGATTTGTTTTCGTCAGAGTAAGCCCTTTTGGTCTGCCGCGAAAGGGCGCCACGCTACCCGCTACCGTTAGCATTCGGTTTCTCAAGAGAGAGATGATCGCTGATCCGTGTTTTGAATGGTGCTTTGAATGGTGACTTAACGTTGACCTGACTTGCCTCCCCGACAGCGCGGGCTGCTCACGCATACTGCCCCGCCCTCGCTCTCAAGAGTTCAATATCCTATTCTCGCCGGGTGTCCGGACGTGCGAGTTGTGTGCGTCATGAGAAAAGAATGCAAACAGTGGTGCGCTGCGCGTCACATTCTTCAGCTGACAGCTGGGTTACATGCCGACGTTATCTATGAGAAACGCCCCTGCGTCTCCCCTGGATGTCTGCCGTCGTCGCGCAAAGAGAAGTGTCGACTCACTTGTGACAACGCTGGCTTGAGCTTCTCCAGCTTCTTCTGGGCCTCTGACCTGGCGGCAGCCACCCTCTCGTCACAGAACTCCTTTAGGGACAGCATCTGCGTGTTGCACTGGGTCCTACACACACACACACACACACACACACACACACACACACACACACACACACACACACACACACACACACACAATGAATGAATGCATGCATACAAGACCCATAATGGGTGATAAACATAGTCACATCTATTATGCTATGGTGTGTATATACACGTTAAATGCTTTGGAATTAGTGTGCTTGGTGGAGTGAAGAGTGTTTCTTACAGCTCATAAGTGAACTTCTTGTCAAGTGTGTTCAGGTTTCCTTGGCAACCCTGCAGTTGCTTCTGAAGCTTTGCAAAGTCCCCGTTCATCTGGTTTAACTGACCTAATCACACAAACGAACAGGAAACAAAGACTTAAAAAAACATGTGCGGGGTTTTTTATATTGGGAGATTTAGCTTTTTTTGTGTTCAACATAATACATACCTTTGAGTTGTTGTATTGTTTTAGTACTGGAGGAAATGTTCAGTTGCATTGTGCCCTGAAGGAAAATAAAGAGTTGTCAAGCCTATGGTCTAAGTAGTCAGATTTGTTTTGATGACTGATTTAACTTAATCCCACAGCACCCAAAAGGCCAGCTGCTAACTAGCTAGCCAAAGCAGAGCTTACCCCCATGACTCTGTGTGTGTGTATGTGCGTGCGTGTGTGCGTGCGTGCGTGCGTGCGTGCGTGCGTGCGTGCGTGCGTGCGTGCGTGCGTGCGTGCGTGCGCGCGCACACCTTGTCTTTGCCACAGGTGCTCTGAGCCTCCTCCAGCTGCCTCTTGTAAAGCTCCTCTATGCTGCTGACCTGCTCCTTCTGCCTCTGGATCTGCTCCTTCTGGCCCTGGATCTGCTCCTGGAACTCGTTCTTCTTCAGCTCGGCCACCCCACGCTCGGCGGCCCCCCGCCTCACCAGGCCTTCCAGCTCGTGCAGCTTGGTCTGACAGGGCAAACGGATTGGACTTAGTTTAAGGCAAAGGGAATGGGGGGCCGGGGGGGCTCCTTAGCTAATGTCTCCATGATCCACCAGTCCAACAATAAGTCTGATGCCAAATCCACGTGTGAAGTTCACAAATCCTTTTGTTGTAGAGGTCTGCACTCCTGCGGGACGCGACGCGAAATACTACGGCGCGGGACACATTTTGAAAGCTCATTGCGGGTGCAGGCGGGCGGGATGATACACTGCACTATTGCAAATTAAATATGAGTGTAAAGTAAAATATACAAATGATCAATGTAGGGAGATTCTGTTTGGCAGCAACGTTTTAAGCAGCCTAAACTTGTTGGATGTTGTCGTTTTGGGGGTAGCCTAATCTCGCGCACATGTGTTTAAGAGACGATTCCTTTCCGCTACAGAAAGTGAACATCCACCCTGCCTGCCGTCTTGCGGGCATTTGCGGGCGGGAGCGGGACATGATATCACAGATGCGGGCGGGAGCGGGACATGATATCACAGATGGGGGCGGGAGCGGGACATAATATCACAGATGCGGGTGGGAGCGGGACATGATATCACAGATGCGGGCGGGAGCAGGACATAATATCACAGATGCGGGGAGGGAGTGGGACATAACATCACAGATGCGGGCGGGAGCGGGACATGATATCACAGATGCGGGCGGGAGCGGGACATGATATCACAGATGCGGGCGGGAGCGGGACATGATATCACAGATGCGGGCGGGAGCGGGACATGATATCACAGATGCGGGCGGGAGCGGGACATGATATCACAGATGCGGGCGGGAGCGGGACATGATATCACAGATGGGGGCGGGAGCGGGACATAATATCACAGATGCGGGTGGGAGCGGGACATGATATCACAGATGCGGGCGGGAGCAGGACATAATATCACAGATGCGGGGAGGGAGCGGGACATAATATCACAGATGCGGGCGGGAGCGGGACATGATATCACAGATGCGGGCGGGAGCGGGACATGATATCACAGATGCGGGCGGCAGCGGGACATGATATCACAGATGCGGGCGGGAGCGGGACTAAAACTTACAATTCTTTGCGGGAGTGGGACATTGTGTCCCGCACAGACCTCTACTTTGTTGTAACTAATTGTTTCTGTATCTTTCTTCAGTTGAACTGCTCATACTCAAGATACATCTGAACTAATAGCAATTTTGTCGCCTTTAGTGATGTTTCCGAGTTGGGCCGATAACATATTAGTCTTATGATGTATGTGATATTGCATGCTGGCAAGAGAGGGGGCGACACAGAATTGTATAACTGTATTATTTTTCAATAAACGGCCCTTGTCCAGAGAAAATAAACCAGAGGAGATAAACAACCGTTTATCTTTGTTGATCAATGTGCAACCCCACCACGAGTCGGCTCATATTACACCCAAGGATTAGGATTGTAAAAAAGGAAACAAATATATGTAAATTAAGAACACCTAAAGAGCATCTCTTTCTATGTGGGGAATTATATTGCATCAACTCATTTTCCATAGTACTAAACTATTTTGGAAATGTTTTTTCTTTCAAACTCGTCATGAAATCAACGGTAGAAAGCTAAAAAGGTGAACACCTTTTTGTTCCATCATTTGACGACGGCGGCGGTGGTGGTGGTGGTAGCATCATTCCAATGCCCGACTAGCATTTGATTTTGATAATGGCTGCGCGGCGCGACTGCGGGCCTGCCCGGGCCTACCTGCAGCTCCAGGTTGCGGGAGCTGGACACCCAGTAGTTGAAGCCCAGCACGAGGATGCAGGCGATCAGGGCACCGATCATCAGCGGAGGAGACCGTCCGCCGCGGCGGACATTTCCTAAACCACCCATGGCTGCCTATTGGGGAAAACTGGGGACATCAACCCTCTGCGTCAATTCGTTAGCCGTTTCATCGAGCGGTTTCTTCCCCCCCCCTGCTCGCTCCTTGTGTATTTGGCTTTAACCATATTGTGGTTAAACGTTCCTGCCACATCCACCTGAGACCCAGCCCATTGACGATGTCTTCTATACTTTTCTACTTATGTCCTTATATATTTTGTTCACATGCACCTCCTTTTACTCTTTTGAACTACTCTTATCACTCTATAACTGCCTTGGGTGCCAGGAGGATATGTGATCATCACAATGAGAAGAAGACACCTTCTAGAATAAATAATAAATGAATTAATTAAAATAGGGTGGTAAAAAGGAATACACTGCAATTAGGTGACCCTTAAAACACAAAAATACGTATACTTAAACAGTCTCTTCTGGAAACGTACGACCGTACGCAAAGGTTAACATGTTTTATTACCTAGAATTTGCCCACAGGCCTTTCTTAGACATGAATTATAGGTTGTACTGCCCTTACTACGCATATTGTAAAGGTGATTGGAGCCTCCAAGGGACTCTCACTCTCTAGGCTAGTCTTGCCAAAGTACATACAGGCTACATTTAGATTTTGAATGATAGCCTTTGATTATCTTGGTTGCCGATAATCGTTTTCTGGTTCAATTCCAAGCAAGTTTTTTTGACTTGATTTAACGTGCTTTGTTTCAGGTGGAATCTTTGTAAATATGCATTCAATATAATACAGTCGGTTTTCAAACCCTGTTGTAATGATAATATCATTGTAATGATAATATCATTACAACAGGGTTTGAAAACCGACGGTGTATTCAATATTATTGAATGAAACCACACCTATGTTGTTACAATGAGTTGTTGTGAATACTGATACTATGTTTATGATGCCACCTGAACGGGGTAGAAATTGTTCCATTGTAGTGTCTGCAAGTCACACACATTGGTTGTCTGGCAACCAGAAGGATTAATACACGTTTAATCCCTGGCTCCTCCTAGCAAAGAGGGGGATCCATTTCTTCCATGAATGTTAAGGAGGTAAATGGGCACATCACTAACAGACATAGTAGTATGAAAAGCAAACATTTAACAACATCCTTCCGATTTTTATTCATTTCTTTCTTTTTTTAAATAAGTATCGTCCATTGCTGATGGGTGCTGGCCAGTGAGCTATCTAGATACGCAGGCAGTGTCGAAAAGTCGTTCGCCTCAATAAATACGTGTTTTCGTTAAAATCACACATTTACGCCCGTTCTCTCCCCACCTGTCAACGCTGAAGCCACCTAACCCCAGTTGCTCCCGAAGAACTGACTGTCGTCTTGCATGCTAGACTCCACCTCCAGTGTATGAACGGGAGAAAGGCTGAATGCGACGCACTGATTGTAAAGCGCTTTGAGTGGCCACAGATCAGAGAGGCGCGATATAAACGCAGACCATTTAATGGACAGCTGATGAAACAGTATACCAACAAATAATGCATCACGTTCAGATGACATGTAGCACACATCTTATATTTCCGCAAGAAACAAACCGAAAGATGTCGTTACCAAAAAATGCACTGTAGCTGTTAATGTGTATTATACAAATATTGTGCTATACACATATGCTCGTGTATCTTAAAAATAAAGTAATGTTATCTTCATGACCATTTCAATTTTGGGACCTTAAGTCAAGAATGGCAACAGAGCTGCTAAGCTAACAAGCTAAGCGCTTTAGCCAGAGACGCCAGCACCTTTGGAACAAGAGCGTTAGCTAGCATGCCAGTACCATCACTTACCCGGTTAACGTGTGATTTCCACAGCAGCCGCTCACTGAACGATGCCTGGGACGGACCTAATGTTATAAAATAAAATATTTTGGCGCCTATTTGCATAAACATACAGGGCGACAGTATTCTACCTTACACCCATGTTCAACTCTCGATGTAAGCTAGTCCTTGTGGTGTATGGGACAGTGCGGAAGGCGACCAGGCGACCCGATCCGCTGACCTGCCCGGTCTGTAGTGCGCATGTGCTTAGTCGGAAATGAAAAAAGATACAACATAACTATCAGGTCTTTATTCTTTAAATTTAAACGAACAAAATAAACCATTTACAATTTCCAATCCTATAACCTGCAAGAAAGCTTGAACTTCAATATATTTGTACTTACTTTTCGTTTATTTGCCTGAATACAAGCTAAACGTCTCCTTAGTCCTACTTGTCAGATAAAAATAACACAGTTACAAATCACCAGGGTGCCAGCCTGTCCACAACTCATCACTAGAATTGGGCTGACATTGATTTATTCACCTTGAAGTCTGTGTTTACCAATAAATAACAGATAAAAAAAAAAGCCTTTTGAAACGTCCTTTGTAAACAAGCTTCCATCCAGTAATAACCGTTGGAAAGCCTTCAGTCTTCTGGCAGTGACTGGCGTGCGTCCATCGCTCAAAGTTCACCGTGTTTGACTTCCTTCCTTAGAGACGTTCCATAGTCATCCCTCAAGTTCAACAGGACAGAAGGCGCCCTCTGCTGTCCGTCACAGTCGTGACTCACCCTGGAGCGTTTCCTCCTGGAGTCACACATCATGAAACAGGCTCGTTGAAGAGGGGGACAGCGACAGGTAACGCCCGCCTGTGTATCTGCGAAGTAGAAATGTGCATACACACACAGACACATTACTCAATGAATTAATGTCATGCGAAAGCTTTGTTGAAACAGGTTTATCTTAAGTGGATGGTTATTTGCATGGTTGATATTGACTTCAGGTCTTTAGTGCCCGTAGAGTCATGTTTGTATTATCTTAGGTTTTGCATGTGTGTTACTGCTATGCCTCAATTTCCCCCTCGAGGGCTGAATAAAGTGCCCCCTTTACATCATCTATGTAAAGGGGGCATTTTAGCAGCCGCTTTTGTCCAAAGCGACTTACAATCAGTACATTTTGTGAAGGTTCGACGTGTGGACAGTTGGAGGAGGGGGGATCAAGGGGATCGAACCGCCGACCCTACGGTGAGTGGACGACCCGCTCTGTCCACCCGCTCTACCCACTGAGCTACTGCCGCCCTTCTCTCATGTCTGGTTCATATACATATCAGTGGGGCATTGAGTTGGGTCCATGCGTGCACTTCCGTGTGACTCGAACCTCTTGGTTGGCGAGTGGTGGTCTTCTTCACTGTGGCTCGCGGTGGGACTGTCCTGCAGCAGACGCGCCCTCTGCTCCCTGATGTCCTCACCTCTCCAAGAGGACCAGGCTGCTCAGACACACACACACACACACACACACACACATAGATGACACAATGAGCTTTCGTTTCACGGGATAGTGTTGGATGTGTTGCAAACTGAGTAAGGGTTAGATGATACAGTCTGTAATACACTATGTTGACTCTTGTTAAGGTGGGGGGTGTTAAATGAGTAAATAGCGGACGGATGTATCTGTGTGAGTGAATAGTGGATGTGACAAATGAACCCCTAATTATAGTGACGCTTATGCATCTGTGTAGATTTCTCCTCGGGTTACCCGTTTGATGTTCAGGTAATATTAGCCAAGATGTACTAAGGGTTAGACCCACCAAGTCAGTTAGCACATAATAATGACACAATAAATAAAGTAAAATTTGTATATTTTCAGTTCTTCACCATTTTGACCGATCGCTGCAGAAGATGTGTTGTCATCGCCATCCAACTCGGAGTAACCTTTTCGGGCTTTACCATTGGTGCCCTGGTCGCCGTAGCGTTGCCTCCAACCCTGAGAGAAACACCACATGCCGTGAGCAGCCAGGCCGGTGAACAGCTATTGAGGAGACGCTCAGGAGGTGACATGGAGAGAACAATGGAGTTGGCTCTCACCGATTTGCGATTCACCCCGTCCTCTGTCCTCTGTCGCTTCCTTCTCTCTGAACGGAAAGCACAGAATGAATCATATTGCACACAGTAGAGAAGCCCATGAATTAATCATACTGCACATAGTGGAGAAGCCCATGAATGAATCATACTGCACATAGTGGAGAAGCACAGGAATGTGCATGTGATTTCAGAAGTGGCTGTGTCAGCTGTTTGCATTACAGTCAGTCAGAACACATTTATAGCTTGTTTGATTTACTTTTCTAAGTGAGAGTTTTTATTGAATAAACCTCTATCCAACAGAGTGCCTTTTAAAGACAGCAAATTAACTGGTTGTATTAGAGAACAATCAAGTGGTTGCAATGATCTCCAATAAATGCCCTACCTTTAAGAGAATTCAATTAAATTCCTATGGCAATGAAACGCAATTCAAACAATCGCTAAATGACTTCCCACTCCCAATAACAAACACATTTTACAACACGGAACGTGAAATGTTGATTGAAAGAATTGCTACAAAGTAAAAGGGAACCTCTTCGGAGAAGTTCCATGCCCTCGTCCACGAGGTCAGAGGTCAGGTCGTCGTCTCTGATGTACTGCTGGATGCCCAGGAGGTTCAAACAGCGCGAGCCCAGTCTGCACAGAAACAACACAGGGCAACACTGAACAACGAGCGCGTGAGCATCCACCCTGACTACAGGCATGTTAGGTCACTCGCCTTGTGAATCACAAGGTACTATTAGTTAGTTATATTCACGCCCTCTCCGATCTTCTTCTGCCATCCAGCTCCATCTGCCAACCTATCCACCATGGGGTCAAGAGCTTTTAGCCGATCTGCTCCTCCCAGCCTATGGAACTCTCTCCCACCAGAGATTTGCACTTCTGACTCTGTCTCCACCTTTAAATCACGCCTAAAAACGCACTTATTCCGAATGGCATACTCTGTCACACACTGACAGACTTGTTTTTTTTTACTGTTCAATGTGCTGTTGTTGTCTAGAAATCTCTTGTAAGGTGTCCTTGAGTGCTTTGAAAGGCGCATTTAAATAAAATGCATTATTATTATTATTATTATATCAAGATATTATATAAATAACAATACCATTGTTTTCGTGACATGTTCTTTCCTAGTATGATATTTCAATGATTTAGGACTTTCTTTGTTCTGTAATTCTTGAACAGTGCTGATTTTGATTTGGACCGATTTTGACACCGACACTCTTTTGAGGTCTTAAGGCGAGGCTTGTTGACTCTTCTAAAGCCCTTCTGCGACCGTGATTCCGTTGAAGCACGTTGCCCGTCCACATCGCCACCTCACTGAACAGCTTTCCCGTGGCACTTCCCTTGGTGCAGACTCACCTGAAGTACGTAGCAAAGCAGAGCAGCAGAATCAGCATGGGGTAGTAGATGTAGAACCCGTCCGATATGACCGACAGCAGGTGCATGGAGCCCATGATCTACAGAAGAGGAGAAGACAGAGAAGACAGAGGGGGACAGGCAGATTTGTTTCACACCGGACTGCAAGTAGTACATATGCCAGTGTACAAAAAAACTAATACATATATATACAAATGCAGAATTCTAAATACTTAATACTTATGTAATTAATAATAATTACATAAATAAAAACATAATAAACACACATATATATATATATATATAATGTCTGAGTTTGTATTGTGTGTGCATGTGGAACCCACAGAGGTGTAGGAGGTCTGTATCCGGTCTTGGTGCGAGATGGCAGAGTCCATGTGAATCAGACCCAGGAAATTAAGGCACAGCGGGGGAGTGAGGCGGCAGAACAGCCTGAAGGGCAGAGGACAAAGGCTACCATTAAACGGCCATCGCAAATGACCTGGAGCGTGCTAGAACACAAACATACCTTACTTTGCGGCGACATCTGGCCACTCTTAAAACTGTCTCAACTACCAATTATGTAATCTATACCTCACTCTCTCTCCCTCTCATTGACGGTCTAAAGTGGCAGACGGATAATTGGTGAAGGTCTAACATCTCCATTGTTTCTTAAGGCCGAGTAGTAAAGATATGCAAGGGGAAAACAGCTGTGTTAAAAGGTCAGGGCCACATGCATGCTCTGGGTAGGTGTCTACACACATTCTTTTAAATGCTGAAAAAGACTTGCAGAGACGGCCAAACAGTTCTGAGCACGTCGGCACGTGGGGTTTCTGTTTACACATATTGCAATTGTCCTGAGATGGAGCGCCCCTAAATGAGAGTCAGGATGATAATGCCATCCCAATCCCCGGGCATCACACGGCTAAGGGTGGACCGGCATATCACCGACCCGTCACAGTCCCGTGGTCATAATGTCATCTCACGTGCCGCATAGGGCGGCAGTAGCTCAGTGGGTAGAGCGAGCGGACAGAGCGGGTCATCCACCAACCGTAGGGTCGGCGGTTCAATTCCCTTGATTCCCCCTCCTCTAACTGTCCACATGTCGAACCCCACAAAATGTAGCAATTGTAATCACTTTGGACAAAAGTGTCCCAGGTGTCATTATTTTTTCGAAAATCTAACTTGAAAAATGTGAGGTTTAGCCCTTTGAAGGGCATTACAAGCTGACATTTTTTTATCAATATTGTGAAGTGAGTCGAGAATGATTGGATTAGGAATTGCGGCCATTTAGTCCACTGGTTCTGAATGTCAACCCGGTCTACAACACACAGTATACCCAGTACACACTGTAAATCAAAGGATTATGAAATGAATGGATGGCTCTTACATGCCACTGAACTGCAAGCTGTAAGCATCGGTCTGGTGGTGGGGTACCAGGTAATAGTAGTTGAATACTCGTATTTGAAACACTGTAGAGTAGACACACACACAGAGGAAGAAGATACTGACAAAGCACGCCATCTGGTGGGGGAAAATACAACGACAGGACACGAAAAAAAGACAAGGCGGTTGCGTGAGTTCAGGAAATAACAGAGGAGGTTTCGCATTCTCGATTGCATTGGCGAGCAAAATTTACCAAACAAAAATTAGGAATAAACATCACTGTATGTTTTCTGGCAAAACGTTTATCTTCTTATTGCATAATGATTTATATAAAATGAAATCCATACAAAATAGGGTCGAAAAGCTATTTTTACGAGAAACCTGAAAAATAGTCTTGTGATACCTGCAGAGTCAAGTGAAAAAAAGTATTTTGGTGTTCCACGGGTGCCTACCTCAATGCAGATGTAGTTGTAATGCTTCTCTGCCATCTGGATGAGGACGGCGAAGAGAGAGAGGACGGGCTGGGAGCTGAAGAAGGTGCACTCAGACCACACCACCGCCAGGGACAGGATAGCCAGCACCAGGAAGGCCAACCTATAGAAGCCCTGCCTCAACACACACTCCCAGTACCACTCTGTTATTAGAGCACACACACACACACACACACAAACACACACACACACACACACACACACACACACACACACACACACACACACACACACACACACACACACACACACACACACACACACACACACACACACACACACACACACACACACACACACACACACACACACAAAATGTCAGGTGAATTGCTGTCTTGTACTATGCATTGTCATAAATTATATAATTATATTGTGTCATTTGTCACAAATAACAATATAATTATATAATTTATGAAATGAATGATTTAACAAAGGGCATGTGTGTTCAACATTCAGCGGCAGGACCATTTTCTTCGCCTTCCATTGAACTCATAAAGGGGACTGACACAGTCGGCCTTTTTATGCTTCAACAGCAGTGGGAGGCACTGTGTGTGACCCTCCAATCTAGCCAATCCAGAGTGAGACACCGCGCCCACCTACACCCAAAGTCAACCCCCTGGCCTCCTGTCCACAGGAAGGGCTGGAGGACATCACACCAGCCGGCGGCAGTAGCTCAGTGGGTAGAGCGGGTGAACAGAGCGGGTCGTCCACTAACCGTAGGGTCGGCGGTTCGATCCCCTTGATCCCCCCTCCTCCTCCAACTGTCCACATGTCGAACCCCACAAATGTACTGATTGTAAGTCGCTTTGGACAAAAGCATCTGCTAAATGCCCCCTTTACACCATGTCGCTCCAGTAGGACACATCTGTGGGAAAATGCCCCCCGATCTGAGGTTAAACTCTTACCAACGGTGGGGGTGTAGATGAACCTGCGCAGGGGGGTCTCGTGCTGCGCTGAGGGGAAGCTGTGGACCACCTGCCGCAGCGGGCCGCCCTGGCTCTTGGCCACGTCTTCCAGGTGGACGGCCTGCTCCAAGAGGATGGACCACTGGACCTGTGACTGCTGCTGCCGCTGGACTGCAGTGATCACCTATAATGCACCCATACGTACGTATTCATCGCGCCAAAAAGAAAAGATGTACGCGGATGTTGCACTCTGAAATGAGGTCGCATTTGAATGGTAAATAATGACCTGTTTGTGAAGCTTTATCAGGCCTCTCTTGGTGGGGGGATCTACAGGTGGTTGGTTTTCACCTGCAACAGTGCCCTCAGCACCCCTCTGTATTTGCTCCTGGTAGTCAGTGGGACACTGATGAGAGAGGGGAATACAGGAATATGTCAGTTTCATTCAGAAAATGTTAAGATCATTAAGGGGTCTGAAGAAAAGTGTTGGGGGCCCTAATGTTCTCACCTTTTGTAAAATGGTGTCCACACACTTTCTGAGAGTTGTGTCGCGCATATCACGTACAGACTCATGCGCAGACGTCACCTCCTAGGGAAAAGAGAAGCCACACAAAGGTTTTCTATTCATTTTCATGAACATGTTTTGGATATGTTATGAATATTTGTTGGTAGTAATTGTATAATTGTATTATCATAGGTTGGCAAAAACTTTTTAACACATCACTGGATACCAGAGTTGTTAAAGGGATTATGGTTGTTATTATTGTCACCACTACCACTACTAAGTTATTATTCAAAGTGCAAAAAGGAAAAAAAAATCTATCACCTCCATAGCATCTGCCAACTTCTCTTCTGCCTCTGCCTTCTCAGCGGCCATTTTAGCTGCCTTGAAATAGGTCTTGGCCAGCAGGTAACCATGGCAAGATGCGAGCCAATAGGAGCGTGGGATCTCCACCAGGCCATACCCTAGCAACAGCACCAGAAGAAACAGGCCCCAGGTGTTTGCAGCAGTGATGCCAATGGTCTGAAATTCTCTCCTGGTTCAGTCCGAAAAAGCATAAGCAATAATCAGCAAATGATACATTCGTATATTTTTTTCTTTCTGTAAACTGAACAATGGTTGATGTTTCCATGATATTACTATTGATTACTATTAACTACTATTGACTATTACTATTACTATTACTTGAATATCGGTAACACAGTTTGGGACTAGAGATGTCCGATGTCATTCAAAGTCTTATGTCTCTCAAAGTTGTATTAGAACTGTGGACTGTAGAAACGTCTCGGTTAGGTTTAGGTGAAAGGCCAAGTGTGTGTGCTTAAGGATGGGAGAGGGAGAGGGAGAGGGAGAGGGTGAGGGAGAAGGAGAGGAGGAAAAGCAATGAAGAAGTTGTGCTCCATCTGGGAGGGAGATGGCACTGCGTGGCACAGTGTGTATGGGAGAGATAGGAGGGGGGCGTGGCTCTGTCTGCGGCAGAGAGATAGGAAGGGGTGTGGCTCTGTCTGTGGCAGAGATAGGAGGGGGGCGTGGCTCTGTCTGCGGCAGAGAGATAGGAAGGGGTGTGGCTCTGTCTGTAACAGAGATAGGAGGGGGGCGTGGCTCTGTCTGCGGCAGAGAGATAGGAAGGGGTGTGGCTCTGTCTGTGGCAGAGAGATAGAGGGGGGCGTGTCTCTGTCTGTAACAGAGATAGGAGGGGGGCGTGGCTCTGTCTGCGGCAGAGAGATAGGAAGGGGCGTGGCTCTGTCTGTGGCAGAGAGATAGGAGGGGGGCGTGTCTCTGTCTGTAGCAGAGATAGGAGGGGGGCGTGGCTCTGTCTGCGGCAGAGAGATAGGAGGGGGGCGTGTCTCTGTCTGTAGCAGAGAGATAGGAGGGGGCGTGTCTCTGTCTGTAGCAGAGATAGAGGGGGCGTGGCTCTGTCTGCAGCAGTGATATAGGAGGGGGCGTGGCTCTGGCTGTAAGGGGAAGATAAGAGGGGGCGTGGTTCTGGCTGTAGCAGAGAAATAGGAAGAGGCGTGGCTCTGTGTGCATGGGATAGAAGGGAGGAGACACGGCTCCCAGGACCTGATTAGATGACACGTGGCAGGTGTTGTCAATCTACTTATAACCTTTAAAACGAGATAGCAGTTCAGCCCGAGGAGGGAGGAGGGAGCTGTGGCCACAATTACACATAGCCGGGTATTTAGAGAAACTAATATTCCCCCCCCGTTTTCAATAATAACATCGTGCACACAACACCGTTTTCAAAAAAGTTGTCATTTACATCAACCCGCATAAATAGCCAAACAAACTATAAACATGGGGCGTCTCATATAACGTTAAGCATTTTCTGGCGCATAATGTGACGTTTGAGAACCTAAAACTCCGTTTCTCCCTGTTGACATGGCAACACGTAACTGGCGTTTTCCGAAATCTCCACTTTGGCCGGAGTTTTAGAAATAAAACGTTTTCTGTGATAAAAAAAACAAAGGGTTTTCACGTAAATGAGAGGCCAAACCGCAGGGAAATATCTGCGTCTTCCCTTCGTGTAAACGGGGCCTGAGACAGACGTTTCTGATGGCACGCTCATGAGTTTTTTGTTTTACGCATTTGTGTTTAAATGCCATAATAAACGGTGGATTCGGTGGCACCCTACCACAAACCCTGTGTCACGCTCCTCCTTCCAAAGGACACATGGGAAGCCAGCTTGTCTGAATTGATTGCATGTTGCATTACAGTTTACCAATGAAGGTCAGGCACGTTTCAGGCTTTCCTTACCATGTGAGGTACCACTGCGGATGAGCGGCAACATAGATGAGCAGAGAGATGAATATAAGGAGGTAGGTGCCGTAGTAAATCCCGTTTTCAATCAGAGCCGTTTTAATCTTTCCAACCCTGGAGAAAGCTCCAGACCGTGCATAGGATTGCATGAAGGGCAACAGCAGCCTAGTTGGAAACATACACACACGCACAGTGGATGAAAAACCTACCACCCTGACGTCACCATGGGGTGTATTTTAAAAAAATGGCTTGTGAAGGCTAACCAATATGTCTGCTGGAGTTCTTGTTTTGCGGGTCTTACCAGGTGAGAAACTGGGACGTCCAGTAGACAACCCGCCAGAAAACTGGCAGAACACCATCTGGTATGTAACTCCAGGGCTCTTTACATACCTCCAACACACTACGCCATGCAGACACACACACACACACACACACACACACACACACACACTTACAGACACACTCATACATACATACATACATA
>OMKI01012981.1:0-11759 GCA_900302315.1 Phycis blennoides | reverse complement strand
CACACACACACACACACGCACGCATGCACGCACACGCACACACACCCTCTCACACACACACACACACGCACACACACGCACACACACACACACACACACTCACACTCACAGACACACACACACACACACACACACTCACACACACACACACACAACACACCCACTCACTTGCTTCCCAAAATGTCTGATTCCTCTGTCAACGCTCATTTGGACGGAATCATATCCGACTTTGAAGGTTAGTGTCTCGTTCTCTCTCCCCCAGTCTGTCTGTCTGTCTCTCCCTCTGTTACTCCACTCCGCTTTGCAGCTATTTCTCCCCCTTTTCGTCGACTTCTTGCTGTCTTTCTGTCGAGCGGAGGTTCCACCCTGCAGCGAGGACACTGGTGATGGCTTCCACATGTCTGATTGGAACTGGGTAGATCTGGCGTGTCGAGGCACAGTGATGCGATGGCTTTGTTGACGTCTGTGGCGCAGCCGCCGCGTTACGAGGAGAGTCGCCAGAACGCTGCCGCGTTTCCTTCTATTTCAAACTTTACCACCGCACATTCTGCGGTGATACGTGTGTGTGTGTGTGTGTGTGTGTGTGTGTGTGTGAGTTGTGTTGGTCTGTGTTGTCCTAACTATTGTGTGTTTATTCAATCAGACTAATGGCTCTCTCTCTCTCTCTCTCTCTCTCTCTCTCTCTCTCTCTCTCTCTCTCTCTCTCTCTCTCTCTCTCTTTCCATCTGTCTGTCCAACAATCTTGACAGCCAGACCCCCTCTTCCCAAAAACGGCCAAAAGCAGCCGTTAGAGACACATCCACACTTGTCTGTGGTGCGCCTCCGTCATCGCCATGCTGCCCGTGGTATGTACCTACCACGCTGTTTCTCCCTCCCAAAATATCTTCCTACTTCCTTTCCGTATATATATATTTGTCGCTTCATCACGAGCGGCACGACTACTGAGTCATTGTGCACAGGCGTTGACACTTTTATCGAAAGCATCTCGTGGGGAACAGTTTTTGCGATGAGTGAGGTGTAGGTGGGCTCCGCAGCCTGCTCAGGTATGCACACAGGTAGACGGCACCCGTTAGGGGGTTTGAACCCAGAACCTTCTGGCCTTGAGGTTGCTACAACTCGAATAGTCTGCCTCCTGTCTCTCTATGTCTCTCTATGTCTATGCCTCGGTGGATGTTGTCTGACACAGTGACACACACCAGTGACAATGAGCCAGGAAAATATGCACCAATATGCACCTCACAAAGGTGAGGTGCATGTATGAACTTCTGGATGTATGAATTCATCAACCCCCAACCAAACGCGACCCAGCACTGCTGCTATTATTGATATTATCGCACATGTTATGCTACTCCCAATGGTTGTGAGTTTCTGTGTGTGTGTGTGTGTGTGTGTGTGTGTGTGTCTGATCGGACCGCTTTGTCTGAACTGAAAAAGTGTGACTTCACGCACGCTGACCTCGTGACGGCCACACTATCGCCGACCTCCGTACTCCCAATACAGTGGTGGTGTGTGCATTAACAGTGAGGGGTGGAAGGAGACAGAGAGAGCGAGACCAGGCCACAGAGCAGCGGAGGAGGAGGAGGAGGAGGAAGCCCTCAGGGTTGACGACCCGAGCTGTGACCTTCACCGTCACGCAGAACGCACGTTCGCAGCTCTCTGTCGTCGCCGGGCAGACAGGCCTGCCTCCGCGACATCCCACGCGGCCATGCGTCTCACCACCCCTTGATGAGACACGCGTCTCTCATGTGGAAACGGCTCTGCTTTGTTTAGTAGCGGAACCGAATGCTGTTCGGTCCACACTCTGTGACACACGCCGGAAATGAAATAGATAGATGATGAGCGGCAACATACAGAATAGTTTTACGTTTTTTTAATCTCTCAATACTAATGTATTGTGTCGTGTTTTTTTCTTAGTGAATGCTGAAATGTTCGGTGTTATCCATGTTTCATCAACGTCTAACAATACCATGCGGTGTAACATAATATAATATACTATATAAACATAACAGTTTATAATATAATATGATACAATATTATCTCACTTCCTGCCCCCCTCTGTCCTCTGTCCCTTTGCTACCTCTCCCTCTTGCTGTATCTCCTGAAGAGATTTGAAGCACGTTTGCTGGGACGAGCTATGAGAGGAAATTCCACTGACGCAGTAGATTCCTGGGGTGGCTTACATCTGGGGATAACCAGTGAAGGCACACATTCATGATCGGTGTTTAATCTGTGGGGCTAGCTAGTGTGTGGCTGCATTGAGGAGCAGATTGCAGATCTGTGTTACATCTGGTGGTAGACAGTGTTGGATTGTACCAAGGAGTGTTCCACATGCGGGGTATCCTGTACCAAGTGGGTTATATCTGGAGATAGAAGGTGTTGAACTGTACCGAGGAGTTCAAATCGACAACCATACCATGTTCCTACTTTAACTCACAGTTGAGGTAAATATTAGTTTTCTCGTGGCAGATTGAGAGATTTGAGAGAGGCCTACACCTTTTTGAGACCATGAGACCATCCTTTAAATAAGGGACCAGGCTGGGATTGAATGGAAACAGGATGTTTTATTTTTTTTTTACTTATTTGCAAAGATCCGTTTGACCTCAATTAGGGGGGAGTCCGCCTTGCTTTACTGGAAATGGCCGTCATTGAGCAGAGGCAGAGGGGTTAAACGGTGCTCATGGCCGGCTTTCAGCCACCTTTTTTTTCCATCGAAAACCATCGTTAAGCTAACTGCCAATTAGCTAGCGGCTTTCTGTTTTTCTTTTTCTGGAGTGCCTTTGAAACATGTGTTCCCGAGCCAAAGGCGCCCTCACGGCCTCTAAGTTGTTTATTCTTAGCGTACACTGACAACTCGGGCAACATTGTTAAAGCCTGACCATAACGCAAAGTATATGGAAGTTAGTTTACATCCAGCTATTCTATAAACCTCACTCTGTTGATACAACAGCCTGCAGGCCTCAAGCCCTATATACTGCGGATTTATACATTAGAGAACGTGGAATGTGTGTCTGTGTTTGTCTGGCCGTCTCTGTGAGTGCGTATGTATGAAATAAGTTATTGTAACGTTACCAGAGGAATAGCCAGTGGCGGCCCTACCGCCTAATCTGTTAGCACAAGGAACGATCTCCTATGAACAACCGCGTCCCCCACCAGCTCCCCTGGCCTGTCTCCATCCTTATCAGTGTCATCAGGCTACTAGATAGCATAGATCTCCCCCTGGTAGCAAAGGGAACATTAGAGCTGTTAGCACTCTTAGCTAGCTCACGGGTCTCTCTCCGAGTCTGTAGAGAACACACCCGTCTTTGTGAGTGTGTTGCTTCTCCAAGCCCGGGTTGATTCTCTCTCCGTCGGACGCGTGGAGTGTGAAACCTGAAGCTCAGCTGACGCCCATGTCAGCTGAAAGTCCCCCAGACTTATCTCCTCCAGGCCTAACCTGGCATGTCTTATCCTTAAGCCTGGGATGAAAGATTTCCTTTATGTAGCACCGCCAACGGGCTCGCTGTGTTCAAAGAGTTAAGGCCAGCACAGCTCAGACAGGAAACTAGCTAGCATTATTAATATTCATCAACACACAAAGTGCAGTGTTGTTTCAATGGACATATTAAACGGATCTGCAAATTCAGCAAATTCCAGTGGAAGATGTGTCTTGGAAATTGTGGTAACTCTAGGAGTGAATTAAGATTTGTGACAGTTAGTTGTTGTCATAACGACAGGGCATTCATGAACCCATTTTACTGCTATGTAAAATAGGTCACCACGTGAGACGTAACACTCGCAACGCGAGCCTTTAAAACAGGATGCATAGGCATCCAGTCATACCGACGTAATGACCTTCTCACACGGCCTCGACGCCACTAGGTTGCCAAGCAACAGACTCCTGTCTGGGGGAGCAGATCCTCTGTCTGGCTACAGCAGGGTTGTTGGGTCCATCCATGGCAACCAACTCCACGGCAACTTACTCCATCGCAACCAATTCCCAACGGCGGCCGATGTCGGTTGGTGAAGGTGTGTGTGTGTGTGTGTGTGTGTGTGTGTGTGTGTGTGTGTGTGTGTGTGTGTGTGTGTGTGTGTGTGTGTGTGTGTGTTGATGATTAGGCATGACCGTTGGGTGGGTACAACCTTCAGGACCTAACTGTTGGGATTCCTTCTGTGTTCACAACCGAGTTGCCGCCACGTTATGTTCCTCGGAGGTCAGAAGGCCGGCAGTTAGTGGCTGCATGCGCAACAGGATGACTCAAACCACCTTTTTTGTCACGCACTCAACTTGTGTGCTAGGAAATACGTATAGGGGGGGGAGAGAGGGAAAAGGGGGAGAGGGAGGCGGCGGCAGTAGGGGTAGAGAGCGCAGAGATAAGACGAGGGGACGCAAAGTGGAAAGGGGGTATTAGCTGACTTTGTGTTTACATTGGTCCTCATTACGCTTATCTGTCGTTGACTGGGAGGCCTGGGATTGTTCAGGACGCGAGAGAGCCTGGCCGGACCGAGCTCTGAAATACTTCAAACATCATTAAACGAAACAACGACTTCAAACCGCTCTGCCCTTGGCTATCTCTGTTGCCCTCGCACCGGCTCTCTCCCTTTGTTTCGGTGGAGAATCAAATACATTCGCAGATGCCCGGGAACTGCAACCCCGCTCCCCTGATTACGCTGTCGGCCGACAACTCCCCTTCTTTCTAGACTAGCATATTAAGAACAGCTGGCCGCCGTATCTTACCTCTGGAGGAGGATCTATTTCAGCCTCTCTGCCTGCGAGCGGACTGCGATATCTGACGGACAGGAGGAGATAGACAGATATAGGGAGCGCCACAGAAGGCCACTTATTCTCCTGCATTGTTTTGTCGATATTCCAAGAAGGACGGCCGGTTACATGGTGGGATTAAATCACATGATGGGTCTGTATTACAGTGACAGATTGAGAACAGCTCCATGATTTAGAACCTGAGCCTGAGTAAGGGGCGACTCGGTTATGGCTCATGACTGACGTTACGTGACGGACACATGCACACACACACACACACACACACACACACACACACACACACACACACACACACACACACACACACACACACACACACGCTTTAGCCAAACACATCATTATATCAAACTCACCATAACACACACCCTGGAATCTGAAGCTTCCCGCAAAACATTCGCACCAGCTCCTCACTCTTCACTCTTCAGCTGTGAACATCCCATCACACATCAGCAATTAGTGTGTGTAGGAGGGTAGAATAGTCCAGTGGTTACGGTGTTGGATTCCCCGCCGAAAGGTTCTGGGTTCAATCCCCAATGGCTACCTTTGAGCAATGGTATATATATATAATATACATATTACACATAATATATATATACATACACACACACAGTACAGCAAAGATATCAGCTTGAATTAGTAAGTAACTGTCATCTTGCATAAGCAGTTAGAAGGGGTTGCAATGTGAAGATACTCTATGGGTGTGAAGCACTGGAGCCCAGTGCATCGTTCAGATGTCATGCTGTTGCTCCTGCTCTTTTATGGTGTTGTGTTGAACAGCCTCCGAGTGATCCAAAAGCACTGCTTATAATTATTGAAAAAACATATTCTCCCTGTGCTTACACTCTGGTGACAAGCTCCTGCCCCACAGGCATTTCTGTGTTGTGATTTTAGGGATATAGAGAAGTGACTGATTGCAATTATTCTTCCTATGTGTAGTGTGTATTTTCATTCTATATATACACTAAGTGACAAACTACATTTTTGTAGTACTGAGTATTTTTTTTTCCAAGGAAGCCATTCCTCTTGGGAAACAGGATTAACAGGAAGTATACATATTGTTATAGTTATGAATACATTACGAATTATTCATAATACATAACTTATGTACTGCTTTGATCAGGATACCAGTCGAGTAGATGCCAAAGTGTTGCCTAAACAAGTAGACTTGCTGTCCTGGTAGTATCGCCTAACCTGTGAAAGCATGCATATTGCCTATTGCTCTGGCATTACCGGGATGTATATTTGAAATGCAGACCATGCGTAGCTGAAAGCGCCTCATGAACAGAGTCAAACATATAAAGAAACTTTGAGTCTTTTAAACCGTGAGATCGACTGCATGAATGCCTTGTTTGCATGTCCTCGAAGCCAATTTAAATTGCAATGTCGTTTGAGTCACGTGATCGTTGATCTCAGTATGAGCGACTGTGCAGACGAGGACCTGTTTAATGTCTACTCTGGCCTACTTGATTCATATATTCATATTCTTTAACTCGGTAGTAGCTACTACATAGCAAGAGTATTTTACGATAATTTCGTGTCACCATATATACGCAAATGCGGGATTTTAGTCACAGTTTTAATCGTTTTAACTCTGCGTCGAAACGAGCTTGGAGCAGCAGGTGTTGCACATTGACGCCATCCGTCTGAGTTCGTTTGGAGAAGAAAGTGATTTTTCAGTTCACCGTTATGCTTTCAACCTATGTGAAGCGTGTTAAGTCCGGTAGGTTATGCTTACTCACAGGTGCGGGCACTTGGCTAAATTGTAAATAGTATTAGTTTTTTGGATATGGTGTTTATTAGTGATGTCCAACATGGCAACTTATTTTGGATCTTCCCTTGTATTTGTATATCATTGGGTTGTTGTTGTTGTTGTTGTTGTTGTTGTTTTACATTTATGAGTCCTTAATGTACCCATTTAATCATGGCTGTTTATTAACCTGGCTTTACACTGATGGTGGATGGATGCTTGCTCATTTTGTATCTGCATTTCCCTCCACTGTATACAACATAGGCCTACAAGATTTTTGTAATGCTTTTTTTAAGAGTGATTTCTCATCTGAACATCCTGTAGGCGTGACAGTCCAATCAAAAGGCTCAGAGCCTCAGGCTCTTCTGCTCTTCTAAAGGCCTCTGATACTAATTTAAAAAAAAAGCCTGTAGACAGTATGAAACTTTGTTGTTGCATTTAGTAATAACAAAGCCCTTCTTGTGTGTTTCAGCGCTAAAGCGGTCGTTTGAGGTGGAAGAGGCCGACTCATCCACGCACACCTCACCCCTGTCCCGCCGCACCACCAACCCGCTCCGCTCCTCCACCTCGTCCACGTCCAGCCAGCGGAGCTACGACCTGGGCTCCCGCAACTCGGACTACTCCTCGTCCTCCAGAACCTCCCCGTCCGAGCCCTTCAACCCCCGCTCCCCGAAGACGGGCATGAGGCGCATCGACCTGTCGGGGGGCCGGAACCCAGACGCCGCCACCGCCGCCGCCGCCAGCCGCCGCACGGAGATCTCCATCGAGGTCTCCTCCAAGCAGATCGACAGCTCCCCCAGCGCCGGCATCGCCCGCTTCGGCCTCAGGCGGCCCGAGGTGGGCCTGAACAGTCGGAGTAACCCCCCGGAGGGCGGATCCTCCGCGGCCCCCGGCGGCTCCCTCCACAGGCGGGCGGAGCTCAGCATGACGCGGCCCCACGAGCCCCCCGCGCCCCCCAGGAGGACGGACTCCCAGCCCTCCTCCTCCTCCGTGGTGGCGGCGGCGGCGGCCGCCGGCAGCACCCGGATCCCTGAGCCCCCCCAGCAGAGGAGGCCGGAGCCCGCCGCGCCGAGCCCCACGGAGGTGAGCTCCAGGAGGCCGGAGATGCCCGTGTTCAGGCAGCAGGATCTTCTGCCGGTGGAGAACAACAACAACAACGGCAGCAGCCACGGCAGCGGCCCCCCGCCGCCGGTGCCCAGCAGCCCGCTGCCCGCCCTGGCGGAGCCCCGGGGGGAGAGGGTGCAGCCCCCCGCCTCAGAGACCCCCTCCTCCAGAGCCACGGAGAGTGAGTACCCGCCCCTGCCCGTTTGTTTTTCCATTTTAGTGTTGTAGCTTGAGCGGTGGCTTGACGGCGGGGCGGTCTGAAATGCACTGCGTCTGTGGCCGCCTCATCGACACCACGTGAGGAAACTAGAAAAGTGGGCAAGATAAAATCAAAGACCTGATAACGAGATGATCATTGTTTTTTTTGTTTTTTTTACAACCCGCGTGTACTTGGTCAACAGCCGTTCGTTCCCATCAAAGCCAGTTAGAAAGCTGGTGGTTGATGAGCGTGATACTTCTTACCTTAATGTTTAGTTTACGGGATGATTGAGCCTTTGGTTAGGGAGGCATTTTGATCTATAACGTGTTCATGTCGATGGTTGTGGCAAGTTCGGAAAGCCCATGCGCAACCACACACACACACACACACACAACACTTGACAATCCTCACTGCGGTTCACCCTGGTTCACATGCATTTGTGTAGACTTGCATCATTCTGTGCGATATTATTTATGCGTCACATGGCCTGCTTAACACGTTTATTTTTGCGCTTTATCTAATTTTCCATTCTGGCTTTGGTGCACCTACATTGCATTGAATGGAAACGCATGACAGCAAATGCCCTTCGGCTCGTATATAATGCAATGTAACGTTGAATGAATGGTCTTATCATTTGAATCGTGTTCTTTGATTCCATTACATTGGGTCGGATCCAGAAGAATTGTATACGCGCTCTTCGATATTCACCTTCTAGGTTTTAAATATGCAGCCCCCGGAAATGAACATCAAGAGGGGTAATAATGACATCTGGTGGTGAAGTTGTTAATTCCCTCTTGCGTCGCATTTCTGCTGCTTTGCAACAGCTGGAGCACAAACACGTCTCTCTGTTTGTCGTCCTGAACAGCACGACGCAAAGAAATCATTTTACATCACAGAATGCATTTATCTGCAATTCCTCATATCTGTAAACCACTTTTGCGAGGTAGTTACTGTTCCTTTACCGTGAAGCGGAAATCGGAGTCTGCGCATGAGGCGGTCTGTGGATGCAGGCTTGCCTGGGCTCTGATGAGAATTGCAGCAGCGCTCTGAGATCGCCTGTAAAGATGAGACACGTACTGTCTCAGCGAGACGCCGGTGGCCAAGCATTAGCTCATCTGACTCTCCGGCATGGGTTGGAAAAACATAGCGGTGATCACGGACGGGGCTCCCCTACATACGCCGCGCATTCTGCGGTGGTCACAATACACAGCATATTGTCCGCCGCCGTGTTTTCCCGATAGTCCTTTGTAAACAGATATCCCTTGTGATTTGTTTTAAAGTGGAAATATAATTCAGGCCACGGTGGCCGTCGCCGGGTTGCCTATTTCATGTGGTCATCCAACGATGACATAATGCCTGGCCGCTCTCGCGAACATGAGACACTTGAACTTGCCAAAGCGCGGCGATGAGGTAAACCGAGTGTAAGCGCGCTCGCTCACACGAACGACCCCGTGTGTTGCTTTTGAGTCCCGGCCGCCGTCTGCTAACCTGCCAAACATGTGGCGGTCAGCCCACGCCAGTGCTCCTAAACCGAGCTCCTCGCCGGAGCCTCACGGTTCCCTGGAATCCCGCCGCAGCACGGATCGGTTCTGCCGGGACTCCGAGGCCCGACTGCGGTAATGTGCTGCACACTCGGGAGGCTGAGTCACGTTTGGAATCTGCAGGGGAGGTCAGGGCTTGCCAGGGTTTTTTTTTTCCGGGCCGTGAACCACCTGTGGGGAGGCGTACGTTTGGCTCAGCGACCACCCAACAATTAGTAGGCCTACTTAACAAAAAATGGCTTATGTTAACTGCACTGTTATCTTAAATACGTGAGATGACACCTCTCTCTGTACTGTATGGTTCATCAACACGGTATTCTTCCCTTCCGACAAACGGATGACCATTATGTAGGCATGAGACTGTGCGCATCAGTCTGGTTCTGCTCTCCTATGAGGGCTTGTGTTGCCAGGCGCGCTTGCGTCCGTGTTTGTGTGCTGCGCTGCGTGTTCGTTCTGACCTCGGGACGGCGCGCGGTTTGAGTCGGGGCCTGCTGTGTTAAGACCTGCGCGTCGCTGGTGAGCGGAGCGCTGCGTAGGCGCGGGAGGAAGTGCAGCATTCCACTCCCGGAGGCCGAGAAACTGTCCGAACGCAAGTGGGTCGGCTCGAAGCTTCTCGGTCGTACCGCGACTCCGCATGCCTGTGCCTTCGGTTTGGGTTTTTCCCCCCCCACTTGCTCACTTTTTTACATGTGTGTGTTGAAATGATAGCGGCTTTGTTTATACCAAGATGCAGGCGCGTCGTTAGACCTGGGCATTCGAGGCTATAGTCCCGGATCTTTTGGGAATAGCTCCGGATCTCTGTGCCGTCCAAAGTTTTGGAATGTTTGAACGGTTGGAACGGTTGAACCAGTTTTTGTTTTTGTTTTTTTTGTTTTAGACAACCATGACAATAGACAAAGCAGTAATTTAACGTGTGTGTGTGTGTGTGTGTGTGTGTGTGTGTGTGTGTGTGTGTGTGTGTGTGTGTGTGTGTGTGTGTGTGTGTGTGTGTGTGTGTGTGTGTGTGTGTGTGTGTGTGTGTGTGTGTGTGTGCGCGCGCGCATGCGGGTACAGTGTGGGCTGCTTGAACGCTTATATCGTTGGTGCGGTTTCAAGGCTGAGATCTTAAAATATTGGGCCATCTGGAGGGGACTCCTCCCAGCACCGGGGGTAGGAGGCAGTAGGAGGGGTAACAGAAGTCAGGAGTCATTGGCGGTAGATTCCGGAACAACAGATGATTCCGGAAACCCATAATGAGGAGCACTTTGGATTGTGTACTTTGATGTCAACTCAGTTGGCGGGAAAAGTGAACGTGCTACCCCCGCCTCTCGTGTTGTTTTGGCACACTGCGTTTCAATCGGTTAACTTTAGGAGGGCGTGTGTGTGTTCCTTGACTCTATTGCCATATTGCTCTGCTGTCCTGGGATCTCCTCAGAGGGGGTAACTGTGTTTCAGCAGTTTGAGACTTCTGCTGACTCAAAATGTATATGTTTCAACTGACTGTATTTTAGATTAGGTGTGTGTGTGTGTGTGTGTGTGTGTGTGTGTGTGTGTGTGTGTGTGTGTGTGTGTGTGTGTGTGTGTGAGAGAGAGAGATCTTTTCTTAGGAATGAATAGAACATTGTTCATTTATTCATTCATTCATTTCATCACGGATATTATAGTATTTATGAATTTATGATTTACTGTTTAAATATAAAGCAAAGACTCGGGACTCTTATTTTACAACCACCTTTATGAACTTTACATTGTTTGTAAAAAACAAAAGACTTGCTTTGACTAAAATAAAATAAAAATAAAAACTGCCACACGCAAGTGCCAAAACATTAGCTTCCAGAATGTAAAACAATAATAATTTTGTCCCTGTTTTTTATTTTCAATTACATTTTTACATTATTATCATTAGTATTATTATTGTTATTAGTATTATTGTCATTATTATGTTAGTCAGTACCTGGGAATCACTTCTCAGGTTACCACTCCCTAACGCTTTATACCCCTCTCTGACCCCAAGACTCTGACTCTGAAAAATGAAAAATCAGCTTGTATTCGCCAATCACGCCGGTCACCATGAACAACAGCAGTCCAAGACAAGCCAGCTCTTGCCAACTGTGTGTTAAGCGCAGTAGTTGGTTGTTGTCAATGCCTCCCCCAAACTGATTGCTGATCTCGGTCAGCGCAAACACCAGTGGTGGCTGGCCAATAGAGGGCGCTAGGGCGCCGCCCCACCACTCACCACATTATCTTGAATAACACGTAAAAAAATGAAATAATAAAATTAAAATATTTCGAAATATATGTGTATATATATTTTTAGATGTGCAAGATAAATATTTTATAGTTAATGATGAGTAAAGTTGATTCGTTCATCGACGTTGTCTGATTGGTGACGTATTTCCGCCCTGGGGCGCAAAAATCTTTGCCCATAGA